>PVKU01005653.1:99853-118974 GCA_004027475.1 Anoura caudifer | reverse complement strand
GCGTAGATGGTAGGTAGAAAATAGACAGGGGGAGGGCAAGAGTAGTGTGGGAAATGTAGAAGCTAAAGAACTTATGACACATGGGCATGAACTAAAGGGGGGAATGTGGGTGGGAGGGGTGTGCAGGGTGGAGGGTAATGAAGGGGGGAAAATGGGACAACTGTAATAGCATAATCAATAAAATATAATTAAAAAAAAAGTATCTTTTAACATTGTAAATTAGGAGCTAAAAACTTCATCATAGCTGTAAAAGCTTCTGTTCCCAAACAACCCAAATGCGCTGGGAGCCATGCAAGCCCATGGTTTTGGACGGGGACCTTCCCGGGAGCTGCAGCGCCTGCTCATTCGCGCGTGATGGATGGTGAATTTCCGAGAGCACGCTGCCTTCCCGCCTGCCGGCCTTCCCGCCTGCCGGTCGCCTCCCTCGGCTTGGTTCAACGGAAGGGGGAGGGGTGGGGGGTGAAGGGCAGGATGCAATTCTCAGACTTATGCAGACGTGTAGGAAAATGCACACTTTGTACATGTTAATGTTCATAAACGCATTCGGTGCCAACTGCTGTATGGGACTCACGCAGTCTCATTTTTTCATGATGCCCAACTAAGAATACGAGGATTTTTAAGCAGACCTCATGGGGGACTCAGTTTATGGGTGCATTAAAAAAAGTCCCCTCAGACCCTACTTCAGGCTATTAAAAATAGGGAAGAGATATAGTGTTTCTTAACGGACTATCCTATCTTCTGTCCATTTAAAAATACCAACTTGTAAATGTTTATGTTTAGTGCAATTAAAAAAAATTGAAAGTAAAGCCATTAACAATTTTGTGGAGAGCAGGGCACTCACCACCCCACACGCAGCCCCGGACAGACGGCTCTGACGGGAGGCCCCCCCCGGGCGTGGGGGAGCCTGAGAGGCCCAGGGCCCACGTGAGCCCACACGCGCCGCCCTGCAGACAGGCCCGCAGGGGCCTGTCGTTGTTCACCCAGACGCTCAGGTCAATCAGCAGGTTAAAGAATAGCAACGCCCTACGTTCCGTCATGTGACAGTCTGCGTCGAGGACTACAGACGGGGCACCAGAAACACCCTCCGGATCAAAGTGACCCTCGATGCAATGGAACCGAGTTCCCACACAGCACGGAGACCCACGTGGAGTCCCCACCGGGCAACGCTCGCAGGCCCCCTGCCGCGTCTCTGTGACCAGGGACAGGAGCCGAGGCATCCCCTAAGCAAAGGGCAGCGGCGGCAGCAAACCCAGGGAGGAACTCGACGATCCAGAGGCGTCTCGTGCTCTCATCCTGAGTCTCGTGAGATGGGGACAGCTGTCATGGCCCCTCATAGAGAGGCAACGGGGGCCTCTGGGTGTGGGGACCTGTCACCCACACTCTCGGGAACGGGCTGAGGTGTCTGTGGGCAGAACGCAGGTGGCCCTCAGGACCGCTTTCCCACCAAAACAAACCCTCCCCGTCAGAGCCCAAGAGCTCACACAGGAGCCACGGGCACTGGCTGCTCTGACTGCTGCGGGCGTGACTGGCGGTGTGGGGCCTGCGGACAGCAGAGACCCCCGGTCCTCCTGTTGCCTGTTCCCGAGGGGCGTCACTTTGCTCTGGCATCAACATGGAAGGAGAAAGGTTTCCGCAGCCGGGCTTCCAGGGCCAGGCTGACTTGTGCAGCCGCGCTGGGCCCGCCGGCCACGCGCACACGAAGGCCGTCCTGCGAACAGGCCCCTGGCTCCAACGGCAGCTCCCCGCAGCCCCGAGGAGCCGCCGCACTCCTTGCACGACACCTGCGGCGGCTCTGCAGTGACCACACTGCGGTGCCTCCTGGGCACGGGGAAGGACCGTGCCAGGGCCCAGACAGGGCCCAGAGCGGAAGCCTTACCGAAGTCCGCGAAGGCCGACTGCCCGACCACCACCAGGGCCGGCGGCGTCTGGAGCTCAGCGCTGAGGGAGAAGTTCCCGTCCTGTTAAGGGGGAGAACTTTGGATTAGGCCATCGCAATTCGTTTGTCAAGCGTGAAACACAGCGTCTTAACCACAGGGGGAAATATGCAATTTTAGGCTTTTGCTGCGCCGCATAAAAATCACCGCGATGCACGGCGCCCCGTCCCCATGAAACAAGCAGGCGCCGCGCGTGGGCGAGCACATGCGTCTGCGCTGCTCCCGGGCTGCCGCGTGTCGTGCAGAGCTGAACACCGCCCTCCACCTGCCTCCAGGGACGGTGCTGCCCACTGGGCTGCTAAACCTGCAAGTGTTGAACACCGGAAGTGTTTCCACACTCGACCTCACGGCGCGTCCCCACCGAGGAGCAGCGAGCGCCTCCCCGACACTGCGCCCAGGAGCCCTGGCCACCTGCAAGCCCAGCTCTGCCCCTCCCCCTGCAGTGCCAGGGGTGGCCGCCCATGGATCCCCTCCCCAGGCTTGTGCTTCCCATTTCTTACCTCTGCTCAGCTCTCACCAGTGATTCAATAAAAATCTACAAATGGTAGGGACTTAATGTGTATTGAATAAAAGACAATCAACGGTAAATAGCTGGAGATGAAGAGACATGAGCCTAAAACCCGCTCGGTGCCCATGGCCGGCCGGGCCCCTGGCACACGGCTCCGCGCGGAGCCCTCACAAGCCCTCCGTGGAGGAGGCCCTCCGAGAGTCGGAGTTCGTCGGGGGAGAGTGCCCAGGGCTGGGTGCGTGGCAGCCGGCCCACCTGGCCTGTCCTCAGGCCCTGTCCTCTCCCATGGAGCCTGAAATTCAGCTTTGAGATCTAGCTGGTTTACGCTTCACTGATCACTCTTTCATGTACTCTATATCAAGCTTCAAATAAAATAAAATCATGACTCCAGTTTGAGAATTTTCTACTTGCAATTTAAAATATAATATAATGTACTGGGAAAGACTCCTTAATCTCGGTCACCTAGGCGATAAGTTTAGTATCTGTTTTCTTCTTTGTTTTTTTTATATAAGCCTCAGGCAAAGAGGAGGAATTAGTCTTTCAGAAAGGCTTTTCTTCACTCCACATGGTGGGGACAGATGGACTGACAGTCCCCTCTCTCAGCAGCTGACGGAGCCCAGCAGGCGCCCTGCTCATGGGCGCGTCGGCGTCAGCATGGACCGCCGGGGAGACCGGCAGGCCTGCCTCTGCGCCTGCCGAGGCCCTGGTGCCGAATGATGCATGTTCTTCAGCAGCAGCAGTCGGCACTTTGGATGAGCCACGCGACCGACGGCTCTTAAAGTCATTCCGTTTATTGTCGAAACCAGCCGACCAAGCGACGGCTTTCATTTTGTTTTCTGAACTTGTGAGCTCTCGCTGAAAGTCATCATTCAAAAATGCTCCAGAGAAAAGATTTCTTACCACGTTTTTCCATATCTCAAACTGGGGGGCACCCGAGGCAGACAGTGTCGTGAGGAATAAATCTAGAAGGAAAATAATCGCATTGTTAAGTTTTGTTACTGATGTGTGTGTTTAAAAACAGGAAGAAATGCAATACACAAAAATAGCTATTCATACAGTTGTGCTCAAACACATTTTAAATTATATTTTAACGAGCTTGATACCATCAAAGAAAAGACAGATGACTTTGTAACACTACAATGAAGGAAAACGCATTTAAAGGGAGTGCCCCAGCACCAGGGGGTGAGCTGGGTAACAGGTGACGGGGGACCCCCATCCCCCAGAAAGAAGGGGGTAATAACACCCTTCCCCTACCCCGAAGGAAAGGTGTCCGGGCGCCCAACCGAGCCTCCTCTTCCGGGGCGGCCAGCCCGCCTGCCCCCCTTCCTGCAGAGCACGGGGCCCTTCCCCGTCGCACAGCCCTCAGAGTGCCCTGCTGGTTGCCGGGCGGAGGCCGCCCGTTCATGCACCACCTGACAAAGCCGATTAGAGCTTCAAGCTCACTCGGCTGAAAATTTTTTTTAAACATAGGGTAGAGCGTATTTTAAGAAACGATATTCTCATCACAATCACACTTTGCTTCCTCCCCCTAAAAGCAGCATGCATCACACTCAGGTTCAGCACTATTTTAAATCACACTATTACAGCCGCCACGATCATTAGCACGCATATTAAATGAACGGTAGGTTATATTTCAAATTTTGAGTAGCAGAAAATTATCTCCATATATTCTAACTGAAGAAAGTTGTTTTATTGAAAAGCACAATAATTTCAATGGGATTAAAACAACAGGCTGACAGCAAGTCAAATGGGCGACTCCTGCAGAGCCTGGGTGGCCCGCGACGCCTGCCTCGCGGCAGTCCTACGCACGCCGTGACTTTTGAGGGCTTGAGAGCGATGAGTTGACTCACAGGAATATTACAACGACATGATTCTACTGTGCTGTGAAAATGTAAATTGTTCAGAGTAATGTAAGACCACGGCTACTTTGAAGAAAAGGTTTTTCCCCCATTAAATATGTTTAGAAAACTGTTACTCGTATTTTAATGTGCTTTCTGTAAAGATTTCACATGAATTTAATGAAGCTAAGTTACGTAGTAATCACAATAAAGATTTTGCAAAAATCCCCGAGAGGCTAAGTAATTTGCTGGCTTCTATTGTAAGTTGAGGTCAGCACTCCCGACACAGCAGGCGACCCACCCCTGGCAACCCGAGTCGCCACCTCTGCAGGCATCCTCACCGCACCGAGGCGGCTTTGCCCCGGACACGGACATGCGGTCCTTCACGAACACGGTTTCTTTCCTCTGTCAACGCACGTCCCCAGTGAGGTGTTTATTCCACACTCATCCAGGTCAGGGGTGTCGAACTCATTTCCACCGGGGGCCACATCAGCCTCACGGTCGCCTTCAAAGGGCCAAAATAATTTTAGGACTGTGTACACGTAACCACTCCTTAACTGTTAAGGAGCTGAAACTACGTTCAGCCCTTTGAAGGCAACCGTGAGGCTGCTGTGGCCCCCCGTGGAAATGAGTGTGACACCCCTGATTCGGGAGGTCTCCCGAACACTGTCTCTGCTCCTCCCCCTTGCCCCCCCAGCATGATGGAAACACACAAGTACAAACGAGGTTGCGTTCCCGTCTTCTGGGACGCGGGGGGAACCCCCACACCTGTCACGGGAAGGCTTGCCACCTGTTCCCAGACTCGCTTCCTGCTTCTCCCTCGCCAGAAAACACCAGGGACTGTGCATGGCGCCCAATCACCTGGTGAACTGAGTCTTCAAAATGAGCACCCGTCCCCACCCCTCCTGCGGAGCCCTTGCTCTGTGCCTGGGCACAGCTTTCCCTGTGTTGTCATTCCATGATCACGTCCCCCCTGTCCCGGGGCTGAGGACATGCGGCACTGTGAATTCTGGTTTCGTTCCCTCTCACCTGAGCTCCTTGCGGGGAGGAGTCGCACCCAATGGACTTTCCTATCTCTGACGTTCCTTCGGTTCCCTTGTGCTCGGAGGTAGCGAGTGTTCAAATGACTGCTGAATGACTAATGCTACATTGAAGCCAAGTTGCTTAGGTTGTCTAAAATAGTTACTTTGTTGCATCTTCAAGTGGGAAGTCTTGGGAGAAGAAGGGCCTTACGTTAAAGCATTTCATGAAAATGAGTTTTTAAATTTTTACTTGTGACCGTGACTACTGTACTAAGAATGTTTAAAAGCTGTTACATTTTTATATTAGCCGAAACTGTGGACAATCAGCATTAGGAAGTGATTAGGGATCACTGGCCACAGACATCCCGCAGAATCTTGGAGAGCCGCGTCGGTGCAAGCACGGAGCTGTCTGAAAGAAGCCAAATCCAGGAGAGGGGCAATTATGCGAGTACCTGATAGGACGCGGGTGAACCGCTTTAAACTGGAAACACCACACTGTTAAATTCTTAACCCCTCTGAGGATGAACGAGGAGGCGTCTCTGCAGCAAGGGGTCAACAGCTCCCTGCCCACAGGCGGCTGTGCTGCCTGGGAAGGGCTCACTTAGTGGGCACCGGGGGCAGAGCAGAGGGAGGGCAGCGGCTGGCTACAGCCACCCATCACCGTTCTGGGAAAAGCAACGGAACGGTTTTCCTGTTGATGTAGTGCCAGTCTCAACATAGCTGCATAAAAGATGATGGATCTCGGGATTCCCGTGGTTTCGTTCCTGTTTAGAAATTTAAGAGTTACAACACATGGTCTGTGCCGATCGTATTTTCATAGCTTCACTAGCTATTTGTTAAGACTTTGAAGATCAGTGACATGAGATAAGGGATTGGAAATACCTAGTAGAATTGATTTCAAAAATTCATTTCACTATTCAATTATGTGCAGAGATTATAGAAAATAAATGATTCATTTTGTGGAGAAATAAAAATAGTAACAATTAATTATTAACAATTCAATATGAAGAACGATGCCTCAGGCCTTGAAGGAAACGAGAGTAGAATAGGAGCTAGAAAATACTCTGGTCAACGACCCAACCACGTCCCCACCCCCCCAACACGCTCCGGAGCAGTTGCTCGCACAGTGAAGGGGAGCGAAATGTTCTCGGTGACTCTGCAGTGGCCGCCCCCGCCCCTCAGGACTGCAGTGAGGAGGCCCTGGGTGCGGGAGGTGCTGCTGACGGCAGCTTGTCCGGTCTTCGGAGCAGCTCCGGCTGGAAGGTCCGCCCGGCCAAAGGCCGCACCCTTCTCGCTCGCCTGCAGTCACCGCTGGTCACTCACTGCTGGTCCGCCCAGAGGGACGGGGGCCGGACCCCGTGGCACGGCTCGGGAGCCCTGCAGGGCCGCTCTGCCCACAGCCCGACCCCGAGTGGGAGCCCACCTCTGCTTCCTCCCCTCCCCTCCAGCGGCACTGCCGGTAAAGTGCTCCCCAAACTCAGCTTCCAGCCCACTAACTCCACCTCAGAGTCCGCTGCCCAGGGAAGCCCCACCACAGCGGTAGGGGCAGGGGTCGGGGAAGCACACGCTGGGACTCAGGTGCGGCACCCGCTGGCGCGGGGCTGGCTGAAGCAGCGTGGACGGCCGCGCTCTCTTCTCCTGGGGCTGTCGTGGGTGGTGCTCGGTGGGAGGCGACACACCAGCGGGTGCGGCACTTAGGGCTCCGTGAGAAATCTGGGGTAAACGCTAAGGGTGCAGACCTCGGAGCCAGACGGCCACTGCTACGCTCAGCCGAGGAGGTAAGGGCGCCAAGGCTGAGCCCGGCAGCAGCCGGAGGCCTCCGGGGCAGCGTGCACGGAGGCTCTGCTCTGGCAGGGGACAAGGAACGCTGAGGACCCGCACCGGGCTTCACGGCAAGAGCACAATTGCTCCCAAGAGGGTGAAAGGCCGCACCCAAGCAGGTCTGCTGTGCAACCTGCAGGGCCCAGCTGGGAAAGCATGAAGACTCTGCGAGAGGAGCCTCAAAATCTCGACTCCCCAGATTCGCCCGACCCCTCAGAGCTGCAGAAATGCCCGCTGTCCTCGGCTGAAGGCTGCCAGCAGGAGAAGTTTCTGCCCCTCAGGCAGCATGCTTCCCTCTCGCCACCGTGCACCTGGCCCTCTCTCCTGGCCAAGCAGTCAAAGGTGAGGGTAGGTGACAAGATGACCTGGCCAGGAATGTGATGGGCAGGTAGCAAAGGGGCCACAGTGGGACCCGAGTCTGGGACTAGTTCCCTCGCTGGCAGGAGCCGGGCCACGTGCACGCGACTACCTTCCGAGAGCGCCTGAGCAGGGTGGGGGGCGGGGGGTGCAAGGGGCTGGAACGGAAACCCGGGGGCAGGCTGGCTGACTCCATGGGATGCCTTCCCCACGGAAGCGGCGTTTTCCACGAGCAGACACGTATCATATTGAGATCTAACTCACAGCATTTTAAGGAGGACGCGCGAGACAAAGGAGACGCACCCGCAGCCTCAGTGCGAAGCCTGGACAGAGCAGCCCTGGGCGCACGTGTTCGCGGAGAACCAGGCCTGCGTCCGCGTTCCCCGGATCCAAACACGCTGCACAGGTGCCGCCCGGGCCCGCAGACCCCGCAGGACGGCCCTGCTCTTAGGAGGAACCAACTTCCAGAAACCTCTTCAACGTCCTGGTCTTCAGGTTCACACTGTCCTGTCCAGACTCCCTGCCCTCTCCCCCCAACCCCTCCCGGTCCTGGAGCCCCGGGGCCCGGAGGGAGGGAGGCCGGGGTGCGAGTGCGCAGGGCACAGGGAGAGCCTCGGACGCGCCCTGTGGGGCAGACACACGTCACCAGGGACCGGAAGCCCTTCCTGCTGGGGGAAGTAAGCGCGGCCCTGCCCGCCTTCCCCCAGCAGGCAAATCACGGTCAGAAGTCCTTCCGTTGTAAGAAAGAGAAGTTGCATTTATTTCTGATCACACATGAGCATGAAAATCGTAGGAGAACACAGTCCACTCCACGCAGCTGGCCAACGTGCCGATGGACGCCTGCCCACGGCCGGGGTGGCCCGGTGAAGGGGGGACCCTGGCCGCTGCATGAGCACCGTCAGCAGAGGAGGGAGGGGCGTGCCCGATCGCTGCGTTTTTATCACAGGGGTTTACGTCCTACAACCTCAAGCTGACGTTTTAAGAGAAATGCGGCCAAGGTGATGATGCAGAGTGACAGGTCTTCAAAGGCTCAGCCCCATCTGCGGTCCCGGGGGTGTCTGCCTGCCTCCACAGAAGGCACACTTCCGCTGCTCGAGGGAGGCAGGGCCGCGAGGAATCCGGGCCAGTCTGCAGGTGCGAGGCTGCCCATCTCGTCAGGTTTCCTTGCGCTAAGAGATGTTAATTCAAAATCCCGGTAGGAGAAGACACGCCGGCTGCCCGCAGAGCCCCGTGTTCCAGGAGGGAAGGGCCTCACCGGGGTGAGGGCCTGAATGGACAGAGACAGCTGCAGAACACCGACCTGGCGCCAGGCCTGCAGAGATTCCCAGGTTTCCCGCTGGCGCTCACCAAAGCAAACTTCCCTGAATGAACTTGAACGATGTTCAATCACAAGTTCTGGGACGACGCTGGCCCTGGTGGTTTTGTTTGGGCGGGCAAGTCGGTCTGCATCCATTCCGCTTACACAACATGGCTGTTTTCATCAGCCCCCTTTTACTCAAAATCCAGATCCGCTCTTACCGCGTCCCCCTGAGCCTGATTTACAGCTTCATAAAGATGTCACATCTGCTCATTTCCAACAGCTGCTTACACAAGCATTTCTACCCAAAACGGTTCTTCCAGCAGCGGAACAGGGCGTCTCGGATTTCTGGGTACTTGCGGCTCTGAATGAGAAGACTGTGTGTGTGTCTGTACTGATGTTAAAGTTCTTCTCCGTCAAATATGATCTTTTCTGCATTTCTGTCTCCTGAATTATTTCATTTTTAATAGAATTCTTAATTTTCACTTACATGATGGGCTCCTACTTCAGGGGGTTGCGTTAGAGAAGAAACCTCCGTTTTGCTCACAGAAACAGCGGCTGGTCACTCAAAGTCAAAGTCGGCCGAAAGCAACCTGTTGAAATGGCGCAAGCCAATCAAGGCGACGAGCGCTCCAACACACGTGAGTGGCAGCTGTCAGTCAGGCTCCGGCGGCTGCCCTGGTAGAGCACGCCACGCCGCGAAGCATCCCCTGGAGCACCACGCAGCGGAGGGCGGCGGACAACCCCTCGCGGGGCCCCAGGGCCCCATCCAGCCCAGAAACCCTTGATTTATGTGCTGTCCTCCCCCCTAACTGGTCTGTTTCCTTGCTAAGCAGCAGAGAGGAGCTTTCTGCCACTCATGACAGTGCCCTTACTGAGATAATCCATCTGTCGGTTTCCGCACATGCTTCTGGAACGTGCTGGAAGGAACATCCGTGCTGAACCCAGAGCCGCGCAGTGACGGAACACTCACGGTGCAGTGCGTCCCAGAAGGCGGAGAAAGCACAGCGAGGCACCAACCTCCCAGGGCGCCTCTCTCGCCGTGGAGGGTGTGGTCGGAGTGAAGGGTGTGGTCGGACGAGAGGGTCTCTGAGGCTCTCCCGTGTGGCACCCCCCACCCACCCAGCACCCTGTTCGCACCTCCCCTGGGCCCAGCGCCCAGGTGCTAGAGAAACACAGCGGAGGTGCACTCATTGCCTCGAAGGAACGTCTTGTCCATGGAGGACACAGGTGGGGGGACACGCCGCGTGGCCGCGCTGGGCTGGAGCTGTGATGTGTGTGACAGGAACTGAGCAGGCGGAGCCCCCGCAGCCTGGGCCAAGGAGGTGGCACCCCTGCTGAGCAGAGCTTCACAGGGAGCTGCAGGGTCAGAAGGCACGGCACCGACGCCAGTGACACATGGCGATGACCGACACGTGACATTTGATTGTATACGACCCTCCTGATATAGGGAAGAAGCTTAAACCAAATAATCAGTAAGAAGCTTCCAGTTGAAGCAACTTATTAAAATAATAAGACGTACTGTGGCTTCCAGCTCACTCAGAAACAAGCACCAGGTAGCGTTTACATTATTACTGTAACACACACACCAAGGGCACCTGGCAATGAAACAAACTGCTTGTCCTGGCTGGTGTGGTGCAACGGACTGAAAGGTCGCAGGTTCGACTCCCGGCAGGGCACACGCCGGGGCTGGGGCCAGATCAAGGGCTGGGGGTGCGCGAGAGGCGACCAGTCGATGTGTCTCTCCCTCCCTTCCTCCCTCCTCTCCCTAAAAATAAATAAAATCCCTCACAAAGCCGTATAAAATCTAAGGAAATGATAATGTGAGAAGTAGATAGTTCCTCAAGATTACGAAATTTAATTAAACTCCACATGTGAAATTATATACTTTTCTGAAGCAAAAACAAGAACAGTGATTAAACATGGAAATTAAATGTATGTGAAATGCATTAAAGCTTCCTTTCACACGGCTACATGAAGTAATTTAAGACACTTAATGTTAACTCCGAAAGCGTATCTTTAGCGACACGGAAAGTAGACAGTTGCAATATAAATAGCAAACCTTGTAGTGGTGAGTAAACCTCTAATTAACGTTCCTTTCACTGTCTTCTCTGCCTTGGAAAAGCGGAGTGTCACTAACAGCAGAGAGCTGTTAAAGGTCACGAGAAGAGATTTAACCTTTCCTTTTAATGTCAAAGGGCCTGACGTGAGGAATCGAATACCACCCACTGAAACGGAAAACCTGACTAAGCCGACCAAAAACGAGAGGGAAATGGCCTGTGAAGCCAGATGGGAAGCCGGACGGAGTCTCTCCCCTGTCGCTTGGAGAGCGGCCTCTGCTGCCGGGAGGGAGTCGGTGCGGATTCCAGGGCCCCGCAGAAGGGCGAGGCTGGAGGACCCACCTTCCGAGCCGGAAACTTCCCACAAAGCTGCGGGGTTCAAAACAGCGTGACATCAGCGCAGAGACAGACGCAAGGTCCGTGGAGCCGAATGGGGAGCCCGGAGACACGCCCCAAAGTAAATGATGGCGAAATGGTGTCTGACACAAACGCCAGGGCCGCTCAGCGGGGAGGTGACCTGTGGCGCTGCGACGACGGATTCTCCACGTGCGCCAGGACGAGGCGGGACCCTGGCCTGACACCGCACGCCAAGGCCAACTCGGACCCGGAGTGGGCAGCCCCGAAGGGGACGCAGAGGAGAAGCTCCACGCCCCCGGGCCCGGCAAGGATCCCCCAGCCAGGACACCAGAGGCGCGCTGCAGGGGAGCAGCAGACGAGCCGGACTTCGGGAGGGACTTCGGAAATGACCTCAGAAGGCAGCAACAATGGGCGGGAGAAAACATACACAAATCACGTCTCTGATCAAGGAGCAACACTCCGAGTATGTAAAACTCCGAAGACCCGGAGCAACAAAAACCACCTGATTAACAAGGGACAGAGGACCTGAGCGGACATTTCTCCAGAGAGGTGTCAGTAGCCAATCAGCACCATGAAGGAAGCTCAGCATCACTTCGCATTCGTGAGACGCGCTTCAGAACCGCAAGCAGGCACCACACTGCCCCCGGGGACAGGCGCTACGCAGAAACCAAAAAGGACCACGCGTTGGCAAGTCTGTGGGGAAATCGGAGCCCTTGGACCTTGCCGGTGAGAGTGAGAATGGTAAAGCCATTTTCAATCAAAAACAGAATTACCATGTGATCCAGCAATTCTGCTCCTGGGCATCTACCCAAGCGGTTGAAAGCACTGTTCAAATAGCCAACGTGGGAGGCAGCCCGGGCGCCGCTGGCAGCCAAGGGGGTGGAAGAGAGGTGGCAGGTCGGTACAGGGGAACACAGCTCGGCCTTGGGGAGGGGATTCTGACACACACTGCAACATGGGCGGGGCGGGCCTGGGGGGTGTGAGGGCAGAGAATCGAGCAGACACCAAAGGCCAGCTCCTTGGCCAGTCTGTTCCGAGCAGCCGGAACCCCGGAGACAGGAAGCGGTGCGCTGCGGTTGCCAGGGGCGCGGCAGCAGCGAAGGGGAGGTTACGATTGCCGAGCAGAGAGCTTTGGGAGGGGCCATCAGGAGCGTGGTTCGTGCCACCAAAATGCACACTTAAAGATGTTTGTGTGCATTGGTAAGCAATGAAATGAAATGTGAAATTTTCATTGGCAAGGTAACTTTGTTACAATGAACGTAAAACTCATCATTGCTACAAGACTGAGGGATTCGGGGCAGGCTCCATCAAGCGCTCGGTTGTTTCCGTGTGGGGGGACGAAACCACAGGCAACCGCGGCACACCGAAAACAGAGAGCTTTCCACTGAAGTCTCTTCTGCCACACCGAGTCCTGCACTGTGAACACGGGCGGGGCCTCACCCTCTGGGACAGCGAGCACGTGTGTCCTTTGGCGTGTGCACTGGCACGGCCCTGGGCTCTGTGGGTGGTGGGAGGGGCTTCCCCGGAGCAGCAGGTGCTCAGAGCGCGTTCCTCCATGGTTAGTAGTTCACACCCACATGGTTTTGTAAGACAGCCCACTTAATCCTTTCACCTGTCTTACATTTTTAACAACTGTAACAAAATAACCCTGGCCCGGGAGGACAGAAAAGTTAAAGCTGGGTTCAACTGAGCCACCCTGCAGACACGGTCGGTGCAGCTGTCCCGGAAGAAAGGTGCGTGCGCGTGTGTTTAGCAGACCGACCTCGTTACTGACGGATGGGCACACGGAGTCAGGGGCTCGCTCTGCGCTCCTGACAGCTTCGCTTTGAAATCCATCCTGACTCGCTGACACAGGCTAATTCCACTCAAGGTTTACTGCAGAAAGAAAACCCTGTTTCACCTTAGGTAAAGGCTGTGGAAATCAGAGACACGGGCGGTCCCGTCCCAGGCACCGTGCGGCTCCCCGGAATGGGGCGGTTGTCCAGGGCTTGTCCAAGGCCCTGCAGTGAAGGTTCTTTCAGAAAATGAAATTGAAAAAAAAAAAAAAAAAAAAAAAAAAAAAAAAAAAAAAAAAAAAGATGACCTCCGAGTTTGTGAGACGTCGCCGACCTGTGTTTGCTCAGCTGAGCCCGCGTTTTAATGACTGCGTTTCTGCACATGGGTGCTAGCGGCATTCTCAAACAGGCGCGGGGCTCCCGACCCCCACGCACCGTATCTGAGGGCCCGGCTTCTGAAACAGGGGGAGAGCCTGAGTCACTCGAAATTAACCGTCTTCTCGCTCCGTGACTTCCGCTGGCTCTCCAGGACACGTCAGTGGAGAATTAGCCCTGGTGGTTTTAGGGAAGGGCAGGTATGGTGCAACCAGATTCTCCTTTTAGACCTTCTGGTTTTGCGGGCCGGGGTGTATGATTTGAAGTGAGAGTCCGTTAGGAGTATAGATAACTTCTACTACGAGACATGTGAACATTTGGCCAAAATGACTTGAGTAGAATGTTAATTTTACATTTTTCTCAAATGCACCAATGCCAGTTTCAAGGTCCAGAACATTTAAAGTTAACAGACTTGAAGTTCATGGTAAACCACCTATAATGGATAGAAATTGACTTAGTTCATCTTGCATGTTGCTAGACAATAATTCAAACAATTAAGCTCCTTATTGCACATTCATTGCACCGGGCATTAAAAACATGATGAGCTGCCGCAGTCACTCAAGTCGATTAGCGTCACACCTGCTGCTCGGTGATGTGTCCCCAGCAGGTCACACTTCGGCCTCAGGCGAGGGGCCCAGGCAAACGGCCTGGCCTGAGTCTACGCTGCAGCCCGAGCCCGCTACGCACCAGCAGCAGCTGGACTGTCCACGCAGCGCTGCCGGTTACTGGCACGGAGAGACTGAGGGGGGTTTCAGGAGACGGGCACTCGCTGTCCGGGGCGCATCTGCCGCACGTGGGGAGCGCTGCGTGACAGAAGTGAGACGCTCCATTTTATTGTTATGGAGCCAGTGTGGGCCGAGTGTCTGGGGGAACCGAATGCTGCTTAAAGATAAAGTTTCTCCTCTAGAGTTCTATTAATAGTAAAGATATTCCATTTCAAACTGTCAGAAAGGCTGAGTCTCAGAAGCTCCCCTCCATTTGCGCAGAAAGCCCGGAGCTGTTGCCTGCACGCATGGTCAGCAGTAGGCACCTGGGTATCAGATGAAAACCACATCTACGTTCAGCAGGCGGGTGCGGGGCAAGGCCCAACCACGTGACACGGCCTGCTCCAGAAGGCCGCCCCAGGCCCTTGGTCCCCGTAGGCCCAGTGTCGGAGCTACTGCTGACGCTGTTTACATCTGCGCGGTTGGCCAGGAAGATCCCCCGCTCCAGTGCACCTGACGGTAGCAGACAACCCTCGGGGGTCCCTTTCCATCTTCTGAAGTATATGGGGGCGGGGCAAGGAGGGAGGTCTGCATTTGCCTCTTGGGCGGCTGGGAGCAAGCACACTGCTAACGGCCCCCGCAGGCCAGGGCGCGGCGGGCAGCTGCTGAGACGCGCGCTCCCTTCTCCTCCAGAGGAGGCAGGTGGGAGGGAGGAAGAAGGGGAGAGACGGAGGAGGGGAGGGAAGGGAGAGACAGAGCACCCACACGTGATAGGAAGAGAAGGGAGACTCCCATTTCGAACTGACAAGGTGAAGACGCAGCGCGGACACCGTGACAGAGTATCAGAGGCTTGACTTGAGGGTGGTGACGTGTGCTCTTCCAGGTGGCCAGCTGGGTGCACGAGGACAGAGTGCCTGCGTGCCAGAGTCAGAGGGGATGTGCACTTGCAGCAGGCTGCCAGGACACCCACGGACAGGGCGAGGGGAGGGGCATGCTGGGGAGGGGCGTGAAGCTTGACAGCCCCAGTACAAGAAGGTGTCCAGCTCCCCATGCCATCAGGCCGTGGCCTAGGGACCCCAGGGAGAGGAGACCGTGGGGCACCGGCAGGGCAGCAAGGGAGCCGGCGCCCACCGAGGAAGCAGCGGGAGCGCCCGAGGGGAACTCCGGGTGCAGGCTGGCGTGGAGGCCAGGGCCCCGGGTGCAGACTGAGGAAGCAGCATCTGCTCAGAGGGCAAAGAGGAGGCCCTGAAGGTCCCCGAGAGAAGCAATCACAGAGTTGGCATCTCTGATTGGGAGGCCCGTGTCGGGCGGGGGCCTCATCAGGAATTTCCAGTTCACCGGCACGTGGAAGCATGACCTGCGCTCTCGATGCTTCCCTGACTCCCCGTCCTGCGGACAGAGCGGCCTGCGCGTGGACGGGCCCTCCCGTCCCACTGGGCGCCGGAGGGGGCGGCCCGGAACCCAGGCTGTGAGCGACGCCGCTTTTAACAGCATGGCCACATGCACCCTTCACTCCTCCAAGTCGAGAGAAACCCGAGAACTGGTTTCCTCTCTCTTCTTCCCCAGTGCCTGTGCCGAGGTGCTGGGGGACAACGCAACGGCAGGGAGCACGAGGCAGGGGGAGCGAAAAGGCGTGAATTCAGACACCATCTAAACACTTCGGAGACGCTGCCCGCTCGAGTTTGGGACTGCTCCTGAGAGGTGAACACGGCCCCCGAACTCCTTCGGTTGCTCTCACTCTTGCTCTCGAGAGGAGCCAGGGACAACTCCCGCTCCGGCACCTGCTGCGCTTTGCTTGCTCCGTAAGTTCGCTCGGCTCGCTTCGGTTAGCCGTGACTCCCTGTAATGACGGTCATTTGTAAAAGCCGGAACAGAACCGAGGTGGTCTGTCCCTACGAAGAAAATATTAATTTGATTCAGGTTGCCTTCTCCGTTCCTCTCCCTGAAAATAAATTAGACACCCAGCAAGGTCACCAAGACAATAACGCCCCTGGATAAATCAGATCCTGTCTGACAGGCAAGAAATTCAATTCGCTGGCGGGCACCCCGTTCAGAATGGTGATTGGGAAAGTGCCACCACCTCCTCCGGTGACCAAACGGGGCCCCGCGACACGGGAGCGGCGACGATTTCGGTGGCGCTCCTTCCATACCCAGGACTGCTGCTGCACCGGGCTGGTTCAGCGAACGCGAATCCGCCACAGAAGCCCAGTTCTCCCAACCACATGCACGGATCGGGCCCAAAAAACCCGCAATGGGAAGAACCTTCCCCATCAGGAAGGAGCGAGGGCTTCTCCCTGCGCTTCTGATCAGCTCGGGTGCGTGGCCCCCTTCACGGGTCAGATGTCGAGGGCTCGGGCTACTTGTAGGCTGCACAGTGCATGACAGATGCTACCAAGGTGCCTGTGAATTAACTGGTGTCATCTCACAACAGATAATGAATTCAGTGGGAGCGCGATGAGGGGTAAGCGGAGCAACGTCATCAGGGGAAGTATAACAGAGCCACACTTCATTCTCCTCCTTTAAGAAGGAACCACTGCAAGACAGTCACCTCGGGCGCCAGAGGTTTCCAGCAGAAACTGTTCCGACCCCCCCACGCCTCCCCTGCCACCAGCTCTTGGAAGGTCTCCGTCGATCTCAGCGGCACACGCCATCGGAGCGCAGTTGCGATGTGCAAGGCCGTGCTTCCCTCGCCCAGCGGGTTCGTTTGCCTCGAACGACGACGGCACCTTCAGCTGACTGAGAAGTCCCTGCCCTTTCCTGCGGTTTCCGGGGCCGAGGCCCACATGTGCCGGCGTGCCGTGGGCCTGCCAACAGCGGTGACGCGGGCTCTGCTGCGGGCCGTGCAGTCCGCTGCGGAAGAGTGCTCTCCGCGTCACCAAGAACAGTGACTCTGCCTGAGACAGGCTGTTTGGGGGGACAGGGGGAGGAAGGGGCGGGCTCCATGGGGAGGCCCAGGCCCCCACAGCAGGGGCTGCCAGTCATGAAAGAGCAAGGGTGGGCAATTTCACTACGACAGACCAACGGCCCCGGGGAGTCTCGCTCCGGCGTGTCAGGGACACATGCGCAAGTGCCAGGGATGGCGCGGGCGCTTGCACCAGCGTGCCCTGCTCCTCTGATCCCCTGCTCCCCGGGAGCAGGAGGACGGCGTCGTGGACTCAGCCGCAGTTTTCAGAAAGTAGGGCTCTCCATCTTTCCTGATAAAGATCAACAATTATTCACAACAGGATTCGAACCGGTTCACGCGGAATGCATTTAGAAGGGGTTTATAAGATAACCTTCTGCTGCCTTAGGATTGAAATGGCTTAATTTGTATTTTTTAGAAAAACGGACAGGGTTCTTGAAAAAAAGTCTCCTTTATTTTCTACACCTGCTTAGATAAAATCCCCACAGCCCACGTTCTGAAGCATTGTTTGTAATCCTGAGATACTCCTTGTGGAAAAACAAATGAAAACCCATTCGAAAATGCATGTCTGAACCTGTGCAAACGAGCGCCGTTTTCAACGAGAGCTTCCTTTTAGCCACGAAATCTCGGGCAGAGACCGGCCGGCCCAGCAGCGACAGCTGCAGCGCTCACGGACGTGCTGGGGTCTTCGGGGCCTGTTTGTCCCCCAGGTGCCCGTCAAGCTCCTGCTTGGTACCAGACGCTGTCCCAGACACCAGAGAAGCAGGCGAGCGCAGAAAGCCACTCTGCCCTCGCGGGGCTCATGCTGCAGGGTGCGGTCGTCTAGCAAACGCTCTGCGTGCTGAGCGTGGGGCCAGGGCCGCGCGGAGCGGGCGGAGCTGCAGCCCTGAGCCCGTGGCAGGTCCTGTGGGAGCCGCGCCGGAGTGCGGCAGGATGGGAGTGAGGTGCGCATGGAGACACGACCTGGACGAGGCAGCAGAGGTGCCTGGAGGAGCAACGCTCCGGGCGGAGGGAACAGCCACTTGGCCCACGCTGAAAGTGGACCTTTCTTTGTCGTGCTCATCGAAATCGATGATGGAGTGAAAAAGGACTTGCGACAGCAAAGAAATTTCCGGCATCAGAAAGACAGAAGGCCCAGGTGCCGGGAGGACTGGGCTGTGCCACGGGGGGGAGGGCAGCTCCTCGGGGCACCGGCCACAGAGCTGCCCCACCTCCGGGAACAGGCCGGAGGGCGCGATGACACTGTGCGGAGGACCCGTCCGTGCCCCACAGTCACCAGAGCCAGCTCGGGGACACGGCCTGCGTGGGTGGCACACACAGTGGGCATTTTCGGAGGACTCCCTGCCGACCCGGGCGGCCCCTGAGGGGTGGTGCCCAGCGAAGCAAGCCAGCCAGGAGACCACAAATATACGAGATTTCACCCATCTGAAGTGCGCGGGGCTGTCAGGACCGGACAGAGAGGCAGGAGAGTGGTCGCGGAGTAACAGGTGCGGGATGGAAAGAGCTGGAAGGTGGGTCAGCGATGGCAGCATGAAAGCCCCTTTCTCAGGCCCCCCTTCCCAGAGCTGGCCGGCCCCAGCTCTTTCACAAGCCTTTACCCCCAGGACCAGAAAATCACTGCAGGTGCAGGGGCTGCAGGAACATGCTGAACGGGACACACCAGGGACACACGGGACCACCTCGACCAGGCCCCTGCCCCCTGCCTCCACCGACAACATCGACGGCTGGGTAAGAGCTCCCAGCCTCGGCCCATCGGGGCTGGTGCTGATGCAGGGGCTCAACCCCACACCTGGCCCAGCCTGCCCTCAGGAGAGTAACTCGAACCCGTCACTCCAGCACCGTCTGAGCTCAGGGAACCCTCTCGAAGCTGCGCCCCCCACCACCTGAAAGCCAGGTGCTGATTAAGTGTGCACGCCATACTATTTGGTTTACTTTTCTAGGTTTAAAAATTCCAATAATAAAGTGTTTTAAAGCCTTTGAAATTTTAAATACGTAAACTAAATATTTTTCTTATAATTAAATTGACAGCATTGGTTAGCCAATACTTTTGAAGTGGAAAGGGAAGGAAACATCAGGCAACATCTGTCTGAATTGCCACAGATTCTCAACAAGCAGGAGGCTAGGACTCCAACACACCCACAAGCACCAGCACCAGCAGCACCACCACCAGC
>PVKU01005653.1:0-99753 GCA_004027475.1 Anoura caudifer | reverse complement strand
AGATCGATAAAGGCATTGGAATGTGGGATTCGCATTTTTCTTTTAGTGGTCAGTGTAGGGTGCCACGATAAATTCCTAAAACGAGAGAGGTTTTCTTAAGGCACACACCAAACGAGCATTGTTTTAACACGCTCACACACAAAATCTGTGCATGCGAAATATCTTTAAAATTTATTTCTTTCCACCGGGCTATTCTACTTACCCTAAAATTCACTCTTTTAGAGCGCACAATTTGCTGTGTTTAGTACGTTCTTGGTGAACAACCATGACCAGTATTTAATTCCAGACATTCTCGTCATCCGAAAAGGAAACTCTACTCATTGGTCACTTCCCAGTTTCCCCTCCCTCCAGCCCCTGGCAGGCACGAGCGTGCTCCCCGTCTGTGGGTTCCCCATCCTCAGCACGCCGTACCAACAGGAGCGCGCCACTCGGAGCCACACCACGTAGCAGGAGGTCTCAGGCTCATCCGCGCCGTCACACGCACCGGCACTTCCGCCCTTCCCGCGGCTGAGCAGCGCTCCGGTGTCTGGCTGTGTTTTCGTTTATCGGCCCCTCCACGGATGGACACTGGGCCCGTTTCCGCTCCTGGCTGTTATACATAAACCTGCTACACACATTCATGCCAAGCTTCTAGGCAGATAACTCTTTGGGGCATATTCCCAGGGGGGGAACTGTGCTGGGTCGTATGGTGACTGTCGTCTCGCGCTTTGAGGAACCGTCAAACTGTTGTCCCAAGTGGCTCCAGCACCTCCCACCCTCGCTAGCCCTGCAGGAGGGTCCCGGTATCGCCATTTCTTCAACGCTTATTATTGTCCATTTGTCTTATCAGAACCCCTCTCCAGGGTGTGGTATGGTATCTCATGGTTTTAATTCGTATTTCCCTAATGGCTAACGATATTGAACATGTTTTCACGTGCTTATTGGCCATTTTTATCTTCTCTGGAGAAATGTCTACTCAAATCCTTTGCCTATTTTTAAATTGGGCTCTTTATTGCTTTATTGTTGAGTTGTAAGAGTTCTTTATATAGAGCAAATATTAGATCTTTATCCAGTATAGGATTTCCCAATATCTATCTTTTAATTTAGTTGCTTTTTCTTTTGTTGTCATATATAAGAATTCATTTTCAAATCCAAGGTTATAAAGATTTAGTGGTATGCTTTTTTCTAAGATTTTTAGTTTTAGCTCTTTCCTTTCTATGTTTGATTCTCTTTTAAATAGGAGAAAAATGATTAAATGTTATAAATGATTTCTTAGACTGCAGAGAACGGTTATCTCTTAGGAGTATTAATTCTGAAGTTCAGAACCATGACAAAGAATGAATTCAGAACCTACCTCACACCACATAACAAAAAATCAACTCAAAATGGATCCAAGACCTAAAACTATAAAATTCTTAAAAGAAAACAGTGATAAATCCTCATGACCGTAGATGTGGAAATGGATTCTTAGTTATGACGCAAAAGATCACGCAATAAAAGAAAAAAAACAGATGAACCGGATTCATCTAAATGAAAAAACGTTTGTACATAATAGGACAATCTCAAGAAAGAGAAAAGACGCCTCCACAGAATGGGAGAAAACACTTGTAACCCTTATCTCTGATAAGGCTCTGGAATGCACAAAGAGCTCAGCGACAAAAGACAAGCAACCTAATTTAAAAATGACAAAGGACTAGACAGGCCTCCTAAGAAGATATGCAAATGACCACCCAGCACAATAGAAGATGCTTAACAGCATCAGTCCCTGAGGTAAGCACCACTTCACATCCGGGCGTCACACGTGCTGGAGAGGACGGGGAGCCGGTGCCACAGCCGGTGCCACAGCCGCAGAAGACGGCCTGGCAGCTCCGCAGAAGCCGCGCGCAGCCTCAGCACCCTTCGGTGCGCACCCCGAACTGCAGGAGCAGCCAGCTCAAATGAAGCCACCGCCCCGCAATCCCCCCAAGGCCCCGCCAACCCAGCTGCCTCCGGGGGCCTCTGTTCTCCCCTCTCAGTTCTGGAACACTTCCCCTGCCTAAGAGCGCTTCGGTGTGCCTTCCGGTTACGGTTACGGTTACGGGAGGGACTGCCTCCTGGAGCGGGCTCGCTCCCCCAGGTGCCAGGCTGAGTCTGGGCGCCCCGAGTCCCGGCTGGCCTGAGCCAGTGTCTTATGTGGCGTTTCCTCTTCTCTCCTTGGGGTGAGAATTGGCTACTTTTTTTCAAAGCACTGCGTCTCAGACCCTTATGGGAGTGCAGACACGGCATCTCTGAAGAGCAACTACGACTAAGTCCAACTTAATTATCCACACAGCGTCCAACTGGCTGTGTGGCAAACAAGGTTTATTTGAGAACTTAGCTTTGACGTGTTTGGAAAGTGGAGGGAAACAGTTCACTAATTTGTTCTCGGCAGGTGGAATCCGGGAAGAGGAATGATCGTCGCCAGGAGAAACTTCCTCCCCAGGAAGGGCTGAGTCCCGCAGACAGGTTCTTCCCTGCAACAGCCCCTTCTGCTCTGGTCAGCGCGCACCGGGCTTGCCCGCGCGCTGAACTCGGCGGGACACACGGAGCCCAGCCCATTCGCCCACCCAACTGTATTCTTTTAGCCTGACCCCCTGGCCTGGGCCTAGGAGAAAACACTGAGACTCGGTGGGAAACCGTATCTGGCCTTTGCCATGGGTGATTCATCGCCCAGCATTCAGGTCAAGCTCTCTTTTCGGACTGCACGGTATCATCGGAAACACCTGAAATAATGTCAGTTCAGTTCGCCTTGACGATGGCGGCTGGCTCACTTCTTTCTCGGACAGGCTGCCCATTCATCAGTTCTTTAAACTTAAGCATTCACGTATTTTTAATTACTCACAAAACAATCGGGCTCAGGCTAGAGACTCTACAACAAGTTTTGCCCAAAGTCATCTCCTGGTGCTCCCCCAAAATGTGTAATTACAGGCTAAAAGTAAGTTAAAAAACACAAGCCTTTCAATGCTGAGATCAATGAGCTTAATCAGGTGGCTCTCTTTAATCCCTGCCACGGCAGTTACGGGTCTCATTCCCTACAGAAGTTTTGGCAGGTTTGCTTTGAAATAAGTTACAACTTGTGTTTTGGAAAACATCAGGTAGTTGGTAACATCTGTCCTAGGAACCAGCTGACAGGAACGCACACTTCAGATGAAGACCCTGGAACCGGGACGAAGCGGAAGTCACCCAGAGACAGTGGGCTGCGCTCGGCAGAAGGGGGTGCTCTGTTTGACCGTTGCGTTGCTTTAAAATTTTTGAATTCACTTAATTGTAAGACTTACACACAAAAAATCAGATTTCACAGAAAAATCTGGACTTCCAGCTTCTCTTGACATCTCAGAAGGTCTGGCAACCAACTGGTGAGAGCCTGTGGACGGCGGAGGCCCCACCCTGCCCGCCAGCTTCCGGCCCCGGGGTCTCCTCCGGGCCCCTGAAGACAGCGGGGCCCGCCACTCCCGCCGAGACAGCACTGGTGCCCCTGCGTTCCTGGACACTCCAGACCAGTACCGAAGTCCGTCCCGGTGCTTCGCAGGCACACCCATTGCCTGCATTCAGCCAGTCCACGGGAACACCTCCCGGAGGCCGTGAACCTCGGATTTTCCGCAGGGTGACTGCTCACCGATGTAAGGTGCACCACAGGTGGGGGGAGGGGGGAGCTGCTGCTGCTTGCTATGGTGCGTTTTAAGATGGTTGACAATTAAATATGGACAGCTGTCTATCAGAATTAAATTGTTTAATTTTTTTAATTGTTTAAAATTTTATAGTTCAAAACAAAATTTATTTCTCCTCCATTGTGGCCTGTTGTACACATCACAATTTTTCAATGAGAGGAAGCAGACACCGCATTTTTCAAGCAACTGTGCTCATGTAAACTGTAATCTTCTCATCTGTGCTCAACTCCGTTTGAAGGCCAAGGTCGCCAATGCAAACTGCTCCGGCTACAAAGGAAGGAACAGCAGGGAGGAGGAAGCGGGCAGCTCTGAGCCACGCTCAGTCTATTCGCCGGCGCCTCTTCGCCTCAGTGGAGAACGCCAACGATTAGCTCCCCTCCCCCAGGAGACGTTGCCGCGTCAAGGTGTTCTAATTTGTGGGCACCGTTGCCCTTCATCTCAAAGAACAGCATTTACCAGGGAATAAATGGAGACGTAATTAATGTCAACCGTAGCTTTGGGTTGCCTATGGTAACTGTTCTTTGAAATGGCTGTGAATCCGCCCACCGTTCGATGATCAGCCTGTGCTGAATTATCGCCACCGAAGATGCTCCCGGTGAAGCCAGCGACTAGCAGGCGGCCCAGCAGGCTGCTCCCGGCTGCCTCGCTCTTCAGCACGGTGGTCTTCCTCCGTTTTTGCTCAGACAGACCTTAGAGGGATTTTGAAAGTCTATGTACCCCTTAACACATTTAAAGTCGTTTCTAAGAATGCAACCTATTTTGATTAGCTTACATAGCTACGAAACAGGCAATCTTCAAATCTATCAGGATTGTTGAGATTTTAGAATAAAATGGTTACTCCTAAAAAGATGTAGCTGGCGGAGTACCAACCCCACACTAAGGTGTCACTGGGCGCCACTGCCCACACACACACAAGCCACCGACAGACCCCTCTTCGATTGCACAGCTCTCCCTTCACCCTTGAACTTGTCCTTCTATTTTCTCCCGGAACTTCGCCATGAGGTAACACCCTTCTACCCTGAAGTCTTTTTAGTGATCACGCTACGCTACCACATGTCTCTGAAGAAGTGTAGGTCTACAGTGGTGTGGCGATTAAAATTGGTATTTAAGTGGTTTTGTCTATGCATCCAAGTGTATCTCAAAAATCTCTCTGAAGTTATTCATTTTAGCCTCCAGTGTACAACGGATAAGAACACACATGGTAGTTTGTTGACTGATTAAACCAAAGGTAAAATTTTACTGGAAACCTACT
Source organism: Anoura caudifer (assembly GCA_004027475.1). Classification (NCBI taxonomy): domain Eukaryota; kingdom Metazoa; phylum Chordata; class Mammalia; order Chiroptera; family Phyllostomidae; genus Anoura; species Anoura caudifer. Next base: position 94,836 of record PVKU01005653.1, on the reverse strand, counting down.
TTTTACAGAGGTGAATGAAGCTTTAACATGTCCTGGCTCATACGGCCCTCTGACACTGCTGGACGGAGACCGGGTGCAGCATGCATCCTATTCCCTATTCCCGTGCTTCATCCTTACAGATGTAAGTGCTCAGAAATCTTGTATGTATTTTGTTAAAAACTCCTTGGAAGTATTAAGACATTATTCTTAATTTCTTAAGTATGATGTACTGGGATTACGTATGTTTACATCCTTCCTTTTTAGAGATACATATGCTGAAATTACTTGCAGATCAAGACTGTCTGGGTGGGGCTAAGGGTGAGAGGAGTGAGGGAGGAGGGGTGAAAGAGCTGACAGGCCACAGGTGCCTATCTACGAGCCCCTCGGTCCCGCCCCTCTGCCTCTGCGTGTGTTTACGGTTGTTCACAATGGAGTGCTCAGCGCCCTGGCCAGGCCTCGCCGTTCCCACCAGCGGAGCGCTCGGGGGGCCTCACTCCCGGGTCTGAGGGCCCCGCTGGCACCCACTGGGAGGAGGCCCAGGCCTGCACCCAGACCCCCGGATGCCCGAGGTGGTCACTGCAGGGCAGCCGGCTGGCCGTGGGCACACGGCTCCCACCCACACTCGCCGTGTGTGCATGCTCCATGAGCACGCCAGGGCCCCTTGGCCGCTGAGAGCGCCTCCTGAGCCACGCACGCTGTCTGCCGTGAGAAAACGCCAGGAAACTGATGGAAAGGGCCAGCCCAGCCCAGAGTTCCTCAGGGGGCACCTCTGCCAGAGGCTTATGGAAGCCCCTCTTCCTCTGTGCCCTCCCCCACCACGCCGAGCCCCTTCCGGAGGGGCTGGGGCAGAGCCGAGGGGGAGAGGGTCCCTGGAGACAAGGCGGCCCACTCCTTCCCCGACAGCCCGGCCACGGCCCTGGGCCTCTGCTGTCACTCACTGGGGCACAGACCAGGGGACCCTAAGGCGCTCTCCTAAACAGCATCTGACAGTCACCAGGAAACACGCAGGCCTCTGTCAGCAGATCCTTGGTCTTGTGCCTGAGTGGCTGCTCCTGGGGCGCACCCCCCCTGCCCCCCCCCCCCCGGCTCTGGACCCGTGCGGACCAAGCCCAGGCCTCCAGAGGGTGAAAAGTCTAATGTTTGCGGGGCATCTTCAACAGCACACACGTTTTTAAAAGCCGCAGCAGGAATCTAATGAAAGAGGACTTGTATTTCCAGAAACTGTATTTGCCTTTTACCCAAAATTGAAATGATGATACATCCTAACCTCACTCAGAGTGCGCTGCGTAAACGGTCTCTCTAACTACGCTCGCTGTTTCCCTTTCCCAAACCACGCTGCTGTGACGCAGGAGCGGAACACCCACCATCTCAGCCACTCCGGGTGCTCGGCTCCGCGGCGCCCCGCGCGCTGGAAGGCGGCTGACTTCAGCGTAGATGCAGACGGTGGTGGGGCGGAGCAAAACGGCTTCTCCGCAGAGAAGAAGAACATGATTCCGATATACGCTAATAGAAAAGTGCTGACTCAAGGCACTTTTAAATATCGACATTCGTGATGAAATTCTACAAATTTCTTTGCATAGAAACTATACAACTTTGCTTTTCTCAAGAGGCTGATACCTTTCTGGATGATGACGTCAAAGGATATACGTCTAAGAACAGTTAGGTTTAACTGGGAGCAAAGTGAATGTATTTTGAGAGGAACATCTTACTTCGCTGACTCGGAAGCAGATAGGAGCTCGCCCACACCCAACGCCGCCGCCCGCACCTGCGATAGAGCAGCGGGGCCGTCCCAGGGCCTGAGAGGCGCTCACTGGCCCCTCGCAACTGCGGGGGCTCCAGGGCACACAAATACGGGCCCTTCGGTAACATGCCTTGCAACACTCAAGGCACGTACCGTTTTGAGTCATCCGCTGTGACTTTTTATCACTTCCGTGGCTTAATTTTGGAAAAAAAAAAAAAAAATAGGTGAGAAACAATGGGAGAATAACTTATCTCCAGCAACAAAAGTTCTTTAGGAAAAGATCAAAGTTAAAAATGGATGCAGTGTTTCTATGGAAACGCCAATAAAAGTCTTATTTCTCAAGTATGAGAAACAAATGGTGTGTGAGGGGCAGGGAGGGGCTGCTAGGGACAACGTAAGAGAGTCTGAGCCGCATCAGAGCCCCCCACTTCAGTCATGACTGGGGGTTCCAGCGCTGAGGACCACGTGAACAGCTAGCTGCCTGGAGGGTTATTTGGTTTTCTTCTGTGTTATGGCCTCATTCTAGTTTTCACATTCTTCCTAAACAACGGAGTTAAGTGACATGGTATCATGTTATTATTCCATTAAGATAACTATTTGCAACATTTTCCGTGATGCACCAGCAAACGCCATCAGCGGTAAAATGAAAGGTGCTTGGACAGACGGGTCCCTGGTTACAACGGGAGGGAGGCAGAGGGCAGGCCGCACGGAGAACTGGGGTGCATTTGCTCCGGGCTGAGGGCGCTGCCTGCCTGCGCCCAGGTAAAAGGCGGGGTCTTTTCCAGGGGTGGAGAGAGCCCCGCCCACGCCACAGGCGGCTGATGATGTCTCTTCTCAGTGCAGTTGATGCGACACTCACCCCCTCGGCCTGGGCCCGACCCCGACATGGCCCTGAACTCTGCGTCCCAGGGGGAGGAGGTCCGAACCGCCAATGGTGCATTGGCTTTGATGAAAACGACAGATACACGTTTTCTCCCTCAACACTCGAAACACCATTCTGAACGCTGGTGCGACGTCCGTCTCCAGTGCCCTGTCGGAGTGCACACTCACCGACAATGGCCCCACGTGCCTGTGGGAGCAGGTCCGGTGCTTCACAGCTGGGCGTGACCTCCGCAATGTGGGGCACCATCGCTTCATTCATTCCCAGTCGTTACGGAGCGAGGCTGAGGCGCCCACGGAGGCCTCGCCTCTGACCACTCAGCCCACGTCACTGGCCCCTGTGCCAAGCAGACTCAGCGCTGTCCGGTCCCCGTGCCACACTGTGACCCCACCGGGGGCCGTGACCCCAGGTACCAGGGGCCTCCTGCCTGTATCCCTGCTGCTGCTCTGGCCTGGGTGCCTTTCCTGTGGCCGGACCAGTCACGCTGGTTTGACCTGTGGGAGTCTCCGGTTTCCCAGCCTGCGCTGGGCCAGGGGACAGCCAGGGGCTTTCCAGCACAATCCCACGGGGACGTTTAGCACTCTATTTAAAGATCATTGCAGACTCTCCGTTAAAGCTGAGCTGCTGGCCACCCTGAATGAGGCTGGAGGCACTCCGGGCCCCGGCCTACCCACATGGCGCAGCGTCTGCGTTGCTGAAGGCAGGCTGGCTTTCTCGGCGAGTCCCACCGGGCTGCCACTCGGGTCCCGTGAACAGTCCAAGATGCCACGGCTGACAGCTCTTCACTTACGCCCTGTGAGCGTGTCTGCGCCTCGCACAGCTGACGTGGCCTAAGCACATCTTTCTTAATTTAGCAACACGTCCCCGCTCGTCCCTGCAGGGGCGTGTCCCCTCCTGCAGGGGCTGTGGCCACACGGACGGCGCTGTGGATGGAAGCCCTTTCCTGCCAAGTTACGCTTCTTCACTCTTGAAACTGGCACCGGGACAAATCTTGGGAACGAACCTGTGACCGCAATACGGTCAGCTGCCAGTGTTTAATGCGGAACAGCCATTTACACGATAAACACCCTAACACGCCGCTCTAGGGGCCGAGGCGCACACCAGAGCACAGCACGCAGAGACCGAAAGCAAGTGTGCCCCCAGGCCCCTCCCGTTTGGGAAGCTGGAGCGAATGGAGAACCGCCGGAGGGAAACATCTAACACAGCGCTCCCGTGGTCCGAGTGGGCCAAGCCACCGACCGTCACGAGACAGTTGAGGTGGGCTTCCTGTGCACTCAGCAGCCCAGGCTCGAGGACAGGAGGCAGGCTCCTGGGCAGGCCTCGCCGCGGCAGGGGTGGCCCTGTGGTCCCCAACCCACCCCCACTCAGCTCTCAGCCACAAGGCAGAGAAGGACCTGCATCCAGCTGGCCTCAAAACAAGGTCCTCTTCCAGGGGTTTTTCAAAGTTTGGGATGAAAACAGGCTTCCCATTCAGGATTCACAATAAGTCTTTCAAAGCTCAGTAAGAACAGGATCAAAACTCCCATATTCTTTATTGCAAACCTTTAGAAAAAATGATAGGAAATACAACAGTTTTTCTTCATGATACCTTAAATTTTGATAATTTATTCACCTGCGTGCCTGTGAATCACATTTCAAGAAGTATTCGTAAAAATACACACCCCCTGGCTGGGTGGCTGTCAGTTGGCCGGAGCACTGCCCCATGCGCTGAAACACACCGCTGCTCCAAAGCGCAGGGGGAAGCTTCGTCCCCTTTCCAAGTGCCTGGGAAGACGGACGGATAAAGGTGCTTGTCTGCGCTTGCTGGGAAGTCGAAGAAGTAAATACATGTGTTCTGTCCTCTTGAACTAAAATTCTGCTGTCTCAGATATGAAGCAAATTTACCAGGCTGAAGGTGTGTAATGAAAAGCATTGTGTCATGAATTCCTGTGGTAGGGCGATTCTATTTTAAGCCTGGAGGAATTATAATGAAGATCTTTGAAGTGCAAGATTCCAGGTGGCTTTTGCTGAGAAAGGCACTCTTGGACAGAAGAGTCCCAGGCACACGCTGGCCAAGGGTGCGGCATGCCCGGCGCAGCTGCCAGGGCCGAGGGAAGGAATGTTTACGCGACTGGGCAATTACCCATTGCTCACCGAACGAATAAAAGAGAAAAGGACAAAGCTCAACACTAAGAATCCGGGAGCCGACGCAACCACGGTGGAGGATCCCGCCAGGACGGCAATATCCATCCTGTATAAACCACAATTTGCCGTTTCTAAAACCATCCGATGAACCACTATGTAAATGGGGACCTGGAAAGCCTGTGTCTCTCCTGCCCGGATGGACAGAGAGACGAAGGTGGCTGTCCACAGAATGGACTTGCGATCAGATCCAGACTGCTCGGGGAAGCTCATCGTGACCAAGCACCCTTCCGGGCCCTGGCCGAGCAGCTCAGCCGGTCAGAGCATTGTCCCTAGACTCCAAGGTTGCGGGTTCAATCGCCGGTCAGGGCACATACAGGACTCAACCAACAAGTGCTTACGCTAATTACTCTGAGGTGGAACAACAGATCGATGTTTCTCTCTCTCCCCCTTACTCGCTCTGTCTAAAATAATCAATAAATTTTTAAAAACTGAAAAAAGAAAAAGAACAAGGATTTCCGACGAGCTGGGCTTTTGCCGTTGGCCAAAGCGGCCACGCACACAGACGCACAGCCCTGCAGCAGCAGCGCCTACCAGGGAGCCCGCGGTAGCGGCCGCTTTGTTTACTCACCCTCCCAGCAGGACCTGGGGCTGGCTGGATCCGTTCGTGACCCCAAACACATCAGGAATCAAATCACCATTGAAGCTGAAAAGAAAACACCAAGCGGCTGTTTTATCGAGCTCTCCAACTCGAGGACCTTCGGTGGCGTGGCGGACCTCACAGCGCTCACCAGCACCTGCTGCGGTCCATGGGACGTCAGCGGAAGGGACGTGCCACTTCCAGGCGCAGGGTGCGATTTTTGTGCCTGGACCTTCCAGCCCCTCCCCCACGGGTCCCACAGCCCAGCTGCCCAGATGGCGAGGCCGCTGCCAGCCCGAGTCTCTGCGTGACACCCAGAGCAGGGCCATCGCCGACCCGTACGCGCCGTGCAGGGTGAGCAAGAAAGGAACTTTTGTTCTAACATGCTGGGGTCGTCTCTGACCTCTGCTTGACCTAGCCCACCCCTGAGTGACCAGGCGGCATCACTTATTTCAGAACCACGGCCCACCTCGTTTAGTCAGAAGGACTTGGGAGAAACAACCCACAGAAGCGACCCCTGGCTGGGGGAACAATGCACACTGGCCACTGGCCGCTGCCCACGGCAACAATGGAGAATGCCCACGGGGAGAGAAACCCAGCTGAGCGCCTTCGGGGGGAATCCGGGACTCTGCAGACCCCCAGCGGCCAGTGACCTATCGCTGTTACGACTGCGACTTCAAAAAGGACAAAAGGACAAGAACGTGGCCCCGAATGGTCTCTACCCCGAAACCAAAATCCTGAAATCTGCATTGATCCTATGCTGGTGTGAGTCTATTGGGAGGCCATAAATGGTCCCACTGAGGAAGAGCTGTAAAAAACGGCAAGCGTCTCCTCAGCACAGAAACCTGCGCACATCGCCGGAGGCAACCCTGCACCTTCGATATTTGTCAATGAGGCACTCACAGCTTTACCCCCAAACCCTTTCTTAACTCTTGGATCCACGACGTGGGTCGACTCAGCGCAGACCCCTGGCAGCCGCATTCAGAGCTACTGAAACGGAAACACAGCACAATCTCTTCTTTCTAAAACACTGAATTTCGTTTTTCTCCTTCCTCCAATGTGGCAAATAAATACTGTGTGATCAAGAGCACAGGCCCCCACCAGCTTTAAAGGGAGAATGAATTCAGCGTTGATTCTACGCTACAAAGAAGTTTTTATGTGAAAAGGTCCATTTTCCGTTTGTCGGTTTCAAATTGCTCAAAGGGAAGCATGCACACACTCACTCCATAATCAGAGGTTCATCTTGAAAGGTCCTATTGAGTATGGTCATGTTACTGGGGTCTGTGGAGAAAGCAAAGACGTAAATTACCTCTCTGATATCTACCCCCGGGGAAAACATTCTTTCATCCTCTTCAAGATTCATCTCCAATTAATTCCAACGAGCACCATTAATGAGACGGTATCGATCTAACGCAAAGGGATGCTGGGTTTGTACAAACAAAACACTGGGTGGGTTCGCGCCACCGGGGAGCCGGGGACCTGGCAGCTTCCACGGGGGCTTCGCCCCGCAAACCTCCTGGTGCGTCTTCTTTACATGCAGTTTAGCAGGAGAGCAGGTGACGGTTAAGGCTTCTTGGTGGGGTAGACAACGAACACGAAGCTCAAACATGTCCATGTTTACGAACGAGCAGCGCTTTCCACGCGGCCCCCCTGCCTAGACCCTCGCTGACCTGACCTGACGGGGTAAGTCTGAAGCACGGAGGTTACTGTCCGTCTTCCCCGATGTTACGGAAACGCAGCTGTACCCCCTGCGCCCCGCCTTGAAACCCGACTCCATGAACAGAGCTGTCCGCTCAGGGGTAAGGACTGGCTTTTCAGACAGGACGTGGGGGTCTGTGAGCACGCGCTGCGGGCTGACCCTGACTGACTCTACTCTTCCTTTGGGCTTTCCCGCACAGCGTTTCCCAGAGGGCCCTGCGGCCAAGCCTCCGGCCCAGACGTGAGCCTTGCCCCTTGGACACACTGCGAGTTTTGGGGGGCAGGGGGCGGGGAAGCTGTGGTCCAGCCGCGTGTTCTCAGGGCCTGACCGCTGCACTGGGAGTCTCGGGCAGGCGCAAGGCACCCTGGGCTGGGCACGCGGCCTTCCGGCGGCTGTTACCCACGTGGCCATGCTCCGACAGTGAAAAGGCGGTAGCTTCCGGAAGGCCGGGGATTGTTCCAGAAAGTCTGACCTACAGTCTGTTCTTCTGCGAGCTGCTGAAACCCTTTAAAGAATCTCTCTCCCCCTTAGGCCAGCCAGACTGAACTTTGTTTTCTGGAACTGACCTCAAACCAGCTCTCGGGCGATAATGGAAAATCAGAAAGCGGACTTTTGAAAAAGCTTTTACGGACAATTACTGACAGTTAAGAACTGCATTGATTTTGTTTTAAACTGACTCAGAACAAAATTTTTGCTACTTAACAGTACCAGGCATATTTTCCCTTCAATATCCAATGATAAATATTAAAAACTCCTCACCCAAACTCACCTAATGTCTGATTTTGTCCCCAGAAGATAACAGCTCCCAACTCGCCACCGGCATGATTCTGGGGCAGGTACGTCAGGAGGACGTCCATCTGCGAGTCTCCGTCATAGTCCCCGGGGACGACGCCCGTGATCAGGGCACTGTGGTTCCTGGAGGGGGGGACGAGCGGGGACGCCAGTGAGGCCCCTGCAGGGGAGGGCCCGCCGCGCTCCCGCCGCACCCGCCCGCTTCCAGCGCGGCGTTCCCGCAACGTCTCGGCCGTGGCGGCTCCACGCCCTTCTCGGCGGCCCCTCGCCTGTCCGTGTGCGAGGTCTCTCCGGTCCACACAAGAACCCAGGGAGGACGCAATGCTGCCTTACGAGACAAGCCCAGCCTGCACTCTACCAAGAAACACCTCGGCTTCACGTTCAAGCACCGGCCAGGGCGGCGCTTCTACGTCGCTCTTCTGCCCAGGGGACCGAGACGCTTGGAAGGCGTTTACAGCAAATGGAGGCTCGTAATGAATTGCTAATGCAGCAAAGGGTATATCACTGTCATTTTATCAGTTAAAAGATATTTTTAAAACATTTAATTTTGGATTTTCATGCAGATTGGAGATATAGAGTAAAAACTAAAAACTCATTTTGCTTCCGAAAGCTGTTCACGATTCACAATGGAAACTCAGTCCCTTTTTACCAAAACTGGCAATACAGTGTTAAAACACACATACCTGCTTTTATATTTTTAATAAAAAAATATACGATTATTTACATTGAACTTGAAAACTTAACATTCTGAAGTCTTGTCATGACGTTTTTCAATGCCCAACAATGACAACAAAGGGCCTTAGATTCTAGTTATTTCTACTTAAAGCAAACAGCAAGACAGCAAGTTTCCAAATAGACTCTGGCAAATCACTTTCTAAGTATCATCAGAATCTACATATGTATATGTACGTATACAGTTTAAAGTGAAAATAAGGAAAACACGGGGAAAGTAGTGAGGAAGCGCAACACAGTGACAGCTTTACTGCGCTGCTCCGCTTAGCCGGCCCCAGACCCCCGCCGCCTGCTCAGCAGCTCCCCATCGTCCGGTCACTCGATCTTCGTCACCTACGGCGGGAACTTCCCTCGCTGACCAGATTCGGTCCCTGACGTTTAGAGCAATTAAGCAGCTTCCAGTGTTACACGGAACAGCTGGGACTCAAATTCGGTGTGTTGGCACCTAAATGGATCTTTATCACAATCAAGTATTTTTGGTTATGCCCGTGTCCTCGAAGAATTCCAGCAAAACTTGAACCTGCCCATGGAAAATGCCTGGTGTGTGAAAATGACGACGGACCGACCACACGTGCTCCTATGCAGCCGACTGCGTTTGATGTGTATGCCTCTGCATGGGTACGTGTTTACGTATGGGTGCGCAGTAAGGCACACTGCGTACACTCGCCGGTAACACTTGTGCAAAAACACTCATGATCTGGTGGCAAGACAGGAATGTGTGACCAAGGCTTAGACGGGAACTTCGACAAAGGCGTCAGGAAAGGACCGAGCAGACGGAGGGACGGTAACATACTGTGCAGGGCAAGGACGCAGACGGTGTCGGAGAAACAGGCTCCGGAAGGCAGCTCTCCGTCCGAACACGCCTGAGGCTCAGAATGGGGCGTCCTGGGAAGTCGTGGGAGGCCAGAGTTAGGCAGAAAGCAGGTTCAACTCGAAGTCTGCACTGTGACTGGCTGTCCCTTCTGCCTGTCCCCAAGGAAGACGAGAACCGAGCAGTTGCTTTCTGGGGCGTTTCAGGAGTCAGAGACTTAAGGTATAGACAAAGGCAAGGTTCTGGCGTCCAGCTACCGATAGGGAGGTGACAGAAAGTCCACAGAAGGAACAGTCGGACCCCTTGCCCCCCATTCCTGGAAGGACAATCAGCCCCGAACACACCCACAGGGTACGAGACAGTTTCCAAGTTAGCTTTCCAGGGCCTTACTCTTAACTATGGGTAGACACCCTGCCCTTTGAAGAAAACTGAATGTTAAAGACAGCCAAAAACAGACAATAAGAAATCTGAAGAAAACAGAGATAACAGAGAGAACAAAAGAAAACCTCAAAACTGCCCTTTGAGATATAAGGGAAGTATGTCCACTTAAAAAGACACCCTAAAGACAGCAAAAAAAAACCAGGAAGAGAAGAAAGAGAACTTTGTGCAGACGGAGGAACACAACAGCTAACACGAACATTCAACAGAAGGATTAAGATAACATTGAGAAAACCCCTGGAAAAGAAAATAAGACAAAATGACAAAGAAGCGGTTAAAATAAAGGAATAGAGGAGGACCCACCCACGCAGTCTAGTAACCGACTGACAGGCATTCCTTAAAGAGGAAACGAAACAATTACCAGAAATCATGCCAGACACTTCAGAAAACCTGCAAGGGGAGAGGCTCCGCCTGATGCCCAGCTAATGCCCAGCGTGATCAGCGACAAATGGCCCACCAAGACACACCGCCATGGAATCGCCAAGCAAAGGGATGGCAAAGAGACCCTAGTAGCTGCCAAAATTTAAACTAAAGCAAGTCACGTGTGAAGGATTAGGAGAAAGAAAAACACTGAATATTAAAACAGCAACCAGTGGAGCTGGAAGAGAAGAGGCCAGGGAACCATCACGAGCTGGTGGTTCCCTGGCCTGAAGGGTGCGCTGCACCCGCTTTCTCAGGAGCTTCCCCAAGGTCGCGCTCCCAGCTGGAAGCAAAGATGCGAAGAGCAAAAGGGCCCAGAATCCAAGGAACCGGGATCGGCGAAGGCCAGCACAGGGGTCGCCCCGGGGTGTGACTCTGCAGAAGGCCCGGAGAAGGACTGGAGGGGGCGCAGGCGTGCAGAGGACTCGGTGGGGACGCAGAGGGCACGACGGGCCGGTGGCCGTGGGAGGGGCCCTCTGCAGAGACCATGAGGACATGGGCACAGCAAACTGCGCTTTGTTTTGTCAAGAGCCAGCCGTCCGCCGCTCCGGGAGGGAATGTGCACACAACGGGCACTCCGAGTGCTGCCTGGCTCCGCAGCGCACGCGGTCTCCGCAGACCCAACCGGGAGCGAGAGGCAGCGCCGCGCAGCCGGTGCAGATCCCTGGAAGGTGGCAAATCCTTGCCTCCGCTCACAAGAACTCCAACACATGAAGTCGGGAACGCCATTACAGCGAAAGAGCGTATTTTAACATACGGAAATAAAACACCAGAAGAAACAGCTCAACGTTTTAAAAGTGTTTGCATCTGGGGCAGGAAAAGGGTGAGGAATAGTTATTTTTATTTTAAAAAACACTCCAAGTAAATTAAAATAAAAACAAGAGTTTCAAAATTTTAAAACTACAGAAAGTCCTCAGTGGACATCACTGGTAGGTTCTTGGACTCGAAGTGAAACAACACGTCACGAAGCCACTTTCCTCACAGGCCGACTGATACGAACAAGAACTAAGCTCCTATGGCGTTTCCTCAACGTTATAACGAACAAAATAGAACAAGACAACACTACTCAGGGGCCTGATGTATGTAACACAACACCGCACTGAAAAATATTAGTTGGGATTTAAAAAAGAACTTGGTGGAACGCAAGTCCTCTAGATCCCATAAATTTCCTTAACTTCCAACCTTCCAAGAATAATCATTTCTTGCATATAAGGAAATCTCTTGCGTATAAGGCAGCTCATTTCTCGTATATAGTATTTACCACTTTCTGCCCCGCCCCCACTGCCAGCAGGCTGATGTCCGGGACTCAGAACAGTTCTCCAGGGGTAAGCTCCTGTTTCTTCAACTATGACTTCCCTCTCAAAGTTCCAATTCAAGGCCACCTCTTGTTACGTATTCACAATTAAACACTGTAAAGTCTGAGCTCTCAGCCCATAGGGGGACTGATTTTTTTTAAATAGAGAGGAGGGAAGGGATAAAGACAGGGGGAGAAACACTGATGTAAGAGAAACTCTGATTGGCTGCCTGCCTCCTGCATGTGCCCCAGCTCGGGACCGAATCCACAACCCAGGTGCTGCCGTGACTGGGCCGTGACTGGGAATCGAAACAGCAACCTCTTGCTTTGTGGGATGATGCCCAACCAACTGAGCCACACTGGTGAGGTGAAAAAAATTTTAAAAATGCTTCCTAAGTAATCTTTTATCTTTCCACGTACCCGTTCATCCTGCACATGGGTAACAAGTCCATCAACTTAAAGCACTGCTTTCATCATCTCCCCTTTCAGCGAGAACCTGTAGGGATTGCCCACACCTCGGGGGGCTGAGTCCAAACTCATCCTGATATCGATGGAGGTGCCTCATCCTCCCTGATCGCGTCCCCCGGTCCCCAGCTCCCCAGGGCGAGCCCCTGGCTTCCATCAGGCTTCTCTTCACGCCTGGCTGTTTTCACCGCCACCCCTTGATCAGGTTGAGTCCCCAGCTGGCAAGCGCTCACCTGAGGTTTACTTAAGGTCAAGCTGGAGTCCCACCGCTTTCTAGAAGCTGCCCCTGTAGCCTGCACTGACTCATGGCTTCCGCCCGGAACCAGCCAGCAATCAACACTGGCTGCTTGTGGCTTCGAGAGTATGTGGGCTCACTATTGGTGGCGGTCACTGGGTTTTACACAATCCAGTCATATGAGAAGAATTATTATTTGAACATTTAAAAAATTTATCCTGATTTGAATGCCTTCAAAAGTGACCTTAACAACTCACCACCTGCCAGTCAATAAACAAAAGAAAAATAAGAACAAAGGGGATGGCCTTTTCCCCGCCCACGCAAAGGCTCCCCCTCCGTCCCCCCAAACACAGCTGACCCGGTAAGTCTGTGAGTGAGCTGCACACTCAGGCGGAGGGACAGACAGTCCGCCACACCCTCAGGAGAGCCCATCGGGCTGCAAGGGAATGACGAGTGACCGCAGGAGCTGACCTGGGCCCACCCACTGCGTGCAGTTGTAAAGTCGGTCGTTTGTAAACTCTGACACAGTCGGCACTGTTCCAGGCAAATGACATCCCACTCATCCCTTTGTGTCAACACCGCAGTTGGGTAAAACCAATTTCAAAGACTAGCTATTGCATATCTCTTATTACACTAATGACTGTTTTACAGAAACAAATACGCATGTACTTACTTCAGGGACACCTTTACTTTGGGTTTAAAATAGGGTGCATTCTGGTCTGCCAAAAAGACGATTAAATCGTTTCCTAAAAGAAGCGGATATAGGATATTAGAATAAGGTTCCTTGGTAGGACATCCGACTAGTGTTTCGGGGAATTTCCCAGGCACCGTTCTCAACAAGAAAACCTTTATTTACTCCAGTTCACCTGCCCTCTCAAGGTCAGCCCTACGTGTCCGATGGAATGGAGATTCCTAGCAGCGTGTCCCAAATCCAGTCGAGTTCAGAGGTGGCTGACTAAGACAACCTGAGCCGATTAACGGCCTCTGCCCCAAGTCAGAGCAGTTGACTTTAAAGAACCATAAGAAGAACCTGCCTTGTAACTCTGCGTCAAGCCTCGTCTGCCCCAAACCCAACAGCGAAGACCCTTGTTAAGGCTGTTTAGTTCATCAGATGCATCTCGAGGACACAGGATCTCAGACAGTAGGCATCTGACTAATAAGAACACGATTACGTATTTGAGCAGAAAAAGCTGAATCACGCAAGACCCTCTTGCGCCTCCTGAGAACCTTCCCCTGGGTTGCTGCATTCTCGGAACTCAGTGAGCATTCAGCGGGGAAGAAGTTCAGAACTGTTCAATCAAACACGGGCCACCCTTAACTTTAAAAGTCTCTGTATCCGGTTTGGATGGAGTAGCTACAGGTTGGGGAGCATGGAGTCCTGCAAAGATAGGGAAAATATCCAGGGGCCACGAGGGGCTCTGGGGCGTTTGCCAGGGCCCGGAGAAGTCTGGGCCAGGATCCTGTCAGAGAAGCTCCGCACTTCACTCCTTTCTTTGTAGCCTTGACCCTTACACAGCACCCGACTCTGCAGGTTCTCAAGAATGCCAAGACCCTCTAAGGCCATTTGTCAGCATCAAAATAAACAGAACAGAACACTGTTTGGGGATTGGTAAAGCAAGGAACTCCCAAGAACCTCAAGTTGGCAAAGAAAGCAGGGGTAGGGAAAACTAGGGTAGCACCAAAGCAAGGAAGGGCCAGCTGCACGCAGGAGCCAAGGCAGCTCAGGAGGGGGGCGGATCGGCAGGTGGAGAACCCTTTCCCAAGCGGTTATTCCGCGGTCGGGGCCCTTGCAAAACACGCGTGCGAGTTGCGGAGAGTTTAGGGCGCTGGGAGGGCACAGCAGCCTCCAGGAAAGCGGGGACCCTGACAAAGGGAGGGGCGAGAAGGAGGTCCAGGTGGAGGCAGGGAGAAGGCCTCGGAGGAGAAACGGTAGGGACACGTCGTTTGCAGTCCACTGACGGGGATGAAGGGGTGGCGTGGGTGGTGGGGGGGAGACGGCAGAAGGGAAGGAATGGGGGGGCCTCGGAGGGAACGCGGCTACGGCGGCTCCCGGGAACCAGGAAGGGCTTTGGGAGGCGGCTGATTCCACGGGGAGGAGGAGGTGCAAGGGGGAAAGCCGCGGGCTTCTCAGGGGAAAACTGGGGTGTTTCCAGGGCTTTGGGGCGGGGCACACCGCACCGTGGGGTGGCCGGGCCGGGACCTGGGGGGCAAAGGACGGAGGAGACGGGCAAGCTGTCGAGGGTGCTGGAGAGAAAGGGCCAGAGCCAGGGCTGGGAGGCAGAGGCGGGCGATCGAGGGCGCCAGCCGCCGGGGCCAGGGGTGAAGGGGGCCCGCGAGGGGCACGGGGACGCGGGAGAAGGAGAAGGAGGAGAAGGAGGAGGAGGAGGAGGAGGGAGGGAGGGCGGGCCGGCAGGCACTGACTTTCCCGCAGCACGAAGAGGTCCGTCTGCTTGTCGGAGTTGAGGTCTCCGAAGGCCGCCAGGGTGCCCCAGGCCTCGGCCCCGAAGAGTTCGGCCGTGACGTTGTGCAGCGCCCGAGCCGGGGCCGGCCCGGCTCCCAGCAGCGCGAGCCCCCAGAGCAGCGGCGCCCACAGCACCCAGGCGCCCGGCAGCCGGCCCGCCGCCGCCATGGCCGCCCCTCGGCCCCGCCCGCCGGCCCCGCGCCGCGCTCGACGGCAGCCGGAAAGCACCGCGCCGCCGCCGCCCTTCGCCGCGCGCCGCCCCGCCGCCCGCCCTTCGCCGCCCGCCCGCGCCACCGCCCCTGGCCCTGGCCCTCGCCCTCGCCCCACGGGTGGCCCCTCCGATTGACGCGGCGGAGGCCGAGGGGCGAGCGGAGGCGGCCCTCGCGCTCACTTCCGGCCGGCGCGCCTCACGACAGTGTCGCGCGGGGGTGGGGCGGGGCCGGCCCGGCGGTGTTGACGGGCGGCCCCGGGGGCGGTGGCCCAGGCGGCAGCCCAGGCGCGATGGCGGGGGTGGCGGGGCGCATGGCCGAAGTGAGCAGGACGGTCTTGGAGCGGAGAGCCCGGGCCAAGCGCTCAGGTTTGGCAAGCTGGGGCGCCCCTCCCCCCGAGTGCCCGGGGAGGGGGGCAGGTGGGGTCCGGGCGTGAACCCGCGCCCGCGCGTGTCCCCTTGGAGAGCAGTGGGCCGTCCGGCCTTCCGCCCGCCGTCTCCCCCCGCGCCCCAGAAATGAGAGGGTGGCCCCAGCGTTACTCCTTGTGTGTCCCCCATAAAGTGGTGACACTGACTTCGCCCGGAGGCTTCCTCCTTAGAAATCAGACGGCGACCCCCGTTCCTGCCAACGAGAGGGTGTCCTGCGTGTTCCCAAAAGTCAGATGGCTTCACTCTCAGGCTACGATCTGCTCCTTGCCTTGTGTCGGGTCCCTTTTACATTCCTCACAAATTCTGAGCCCCCGGGCAGTTTATCTTTGGTGGCAGAATTGAAGGGGGACAGGGCTCAGGCCACGAAGGGGGTCACGTGGAGCGCAGCTACGGCTCAAGCGGGTCCCTCCCTGGGCAAGTGGCCTCAGGGCGCCTCGTTCCCCGGGCGGGGCTCAAGCCCAGGGCCACACCGCGGCCCCACGTCGCCGCGCGCAGGCAGGCAGGCAGGCAGCCTACAGTTGCAGTGTCCTGAACTGGCCCCTCCAAACTGCAGAGTCACGACTTGGAAGTCAGCACTTGTGGCTGACGAGTCCCTCTGAGAGCCAGGATGGAAACGTCCCTGACTCCGCGCTGGCTGCGTGCGACCCAGAGCCGAGAGCGAGCCTGTAGACAGGACCGCCGAGTCTGCAGAGTCTGCAGAGTCTGCAGCCTGTAGACAGGACCGCCGAGTCTGCAGAGTCTGCAGTGTCTGCAGCCCGGAGTCTTTGTTACTATGTGTCCGAGTCGGGAGATGCCAATGTCAGTGTTGCCACTGGGAAAACAGATGCCCAGCCCTAGGAACACTTAGCTCTGCGTTGGCATTGATGTTCGGAGAGAACAATTACTTTCTCAGCTAATAGGATGTTTTGGGCTCTTCCCAGTTAAGAAGGTCTCAGTCATCTCTTGTCCACTCTGCCTTTTTTTTTTTTTAATTTGAAGAAATTATCTAACTTCGTAAGTAACCCAGAAGAAATTTACCCAATCTTTGTCAGTAATTTCATTCTCTTTTTAAACCTTAAAAAAGTTTCGTGCTTATTAGGGTGATAACAAAACTCCCAAGAAAGTAGAAGTTTTCAAAAAGTAGCCCTTAGTACATTTGAGTCAATACAGGTACTTGGGAAGTCACATATATTTTTGTTTCACACTTTTTCTTAAAACCATTGTTTCATATTGAAGTACTGAGTTGACCGTTAATGTGCCTGGGTTATAATTAATGGATTGATAATATCTGATCACAGAGAACCATCTGAGTTTCTTACAGGAACTGAGTTCTGCCCTCAAAATACATTTCGAAAGCATATCTCCTTCCCCTTAATAAGTATATAGGGTTTATTTTCTTCTCTAGTCTTTATCTCCTTTGAAATGCATGTCGTAACAGTAAGGTTTGAAAACCTAACTCCTCTTTCTTCACTGAGAAAGAAATTCCAATTTTATTTAAATGTTGAACGCAGTCACTTAAATTCAGTTTCATGTGCAAAGTGGTTTCACACACTGTATAGATGTTGGATGTTCTTACACGTTCACAGCATTGCTGTATAAGATACTATTTTAAGTCATTACTCAAATTAGCTGAGGTTTCAGATTCTTCTAACTCTGCGGTATAAACTACAAAGTCTCTTGAGTGAGTCATTGACATCCTATGTCATTAAAAACAATCAATCTGATTCTCGTTACTTGTAGAAGACTATCTAAACAGAGCTTTGTGGGAAACTTGGACTAATCTGATTCCGACAGACACACTGCAGAGTTCTGAGCATTGTTACGTAGACACAGTAGCATAATCACTTCACCGCTCAGTGGAAAAGGATACTCTTAGGTAACATTTGATAAGTGGATGTTTTGTATCTCTGCCTAATTTATGTAAGCAACTGTAACTTACCAAAGCAAAGCACATTTTCAAGTCATAGACAGAAAATAAAAGTATAATGAACCTTGATTATTGTCTTTGTTGCACACTGCATCATGTTAACAGCGGCTCACCCTGCTTTCAATTAATCTAATGCTGATTGCTTCTAACCCTCACTAAACAGTCGGGAAAATCGCTGTAGTTTAGCCTGTGACGCTTAGGATTAGAGCCACCACTTTGAGATGGCCCGCTCGCCCGGTGCAGCCGCCTCTTCTCCGCCAGCTTTCTTAAGGTCTGGTAAGTGTGGGGACCCTCCCGAAGGGGTTCGTTTTCAATACTTTTGTTTCTGAAGTTTGATGTCACCAAATGATAGCATTTTGCTTCTGTCTCACTTTGGTGGGTGCCAGCCTGGACCCCACTGCGCTGCGTGAACTGTTTGGCGCAGGTGTGCGCTGTGCCGAGTGTGGTCTGTCGTGTTGTCCCGGGGCAGGGGTGGGGGTGGACACCAGAGGTGTCGGCTTAGCCTCAGTTGTCAAATGGGGACATGGAAAGCATCTTTGGTGATTTTTGTCTTCCTGCACAATGGGAATAACCTTTATGAGTTAGGAATTTTTGGTCAGCGCCCCGATTTTTTACTCGTCATCAACTCCCTGTGAGGTAGGTATCTTTATACATTTTCATAGACAGGGGAGGGGAGCTCGCTTGGTGCAGGGAGGCAGCAACTTGCCCCAGGTCCTGAGACTTACGTTTCAAGGCCGCGTGCTTTCCCTGCTGTCCCATGGCTTTCTGGTGTGAGGCTGCGGGAGGTAGCGGCACAGGGGCTCTCAGGCCGTCACCCCGGTGAGACCCCTTGCGGATGGAGTGACAGCTGGAATTGCTCCCCAGATGTGTGCCCAGGTTTTGAAAACAGGGTGGAGGAGGTTCATGCATCCAGGGAAGACCATGCGTGGGTGGATTCCCATTTGAGCCCAGGCCTTTGGGTGCATCCGGACATTCGCTGAGTGGCCGTGGAGCGGAAGTGAAGACGGGGGTCTCCAGGGCTGTTCTCCGCAGGTTGTGAGCCACCTCGGCTGTGACCTGCTGGCGGGCGGGCGAACACTCTGGGAGAAGCCGGTTGGCAAGAGGCTGCTTTGTCCCTCAGGTACCTTAAGTAGGATATTCAAGCCTCGGGCCCCATTCACAGGTCAATGTGAGGTGAGATGAGCCCGCCGAAAAGTGGCGGGAAACACTTTCTTTTCAGTTTCATCATAACCATTTATTTCCGTTTATATTTTGAGTCCTGTTTTGGCAAGGTGGAGGAGACAAATCTCAAAGAAAACAAATAAATAGCTCAGGGAAGATTTGTACACGGGAGATAACAAAGCTTCTACTTTAAGGAATGGGAATGATTCTCGCCTCCAGTTGTCATCAGCTAAATGACAAAAGAGTGTGTAGCATCTCCAGGGTTTGGTTTCTGATTGGACCTTTGAGCTGCGAGAACAAGGGGGCGTGCGTCTCTGGACTGTGCCTTTTGCTCCGAGCAGCAGGTCTGGCTCCCGTTCGGGCCACCCGGCGGGGGCAGGGCGGGTTTGCAGCGCCGGCGCCATCGTTCAGCCGTTAAGGGGAAACCAAACGCTCAAGATACGCTTTCGTGCATCATAGCGCTGAAAATTTCGACACCTCGGACGGTGCTTTCGCGTTACGCAGGGTTCAGAGGGGCCTGCAGGAAGCTTTTCCAGCGCCTTGGCATTAAATAGAAACAATGTGCCAAGAAACAAAACGGAAAACTACCGACCTTCGCCGCTGCAAGCCATTTGAAAGGCCGGTTCTTATAGATGACTTGCAGCGTTTACACTTTTTGGAGGTTCCTCTAACACAGCTTAGCAGTGACTAAGGAAATACTGAAAACTTCTATCTGTTAAAATAAGTACTAGAAGGGTTTGCAGTTTTAGTTTATTTACTAATTTAGAAGTACTGCCTCTGTGTTAGAAATGCTTGTCGTCCCCCCCCCCACTGTAGTTCCTGGGACATAATCGTCACAGGAGAGTGTTTTATGGAGCCGTTTCATTTAATGGTCATTTTAAGGTGTGGGTCACAGCTGAGTGCTCCGCTGTGCCTCTGGCCAGAAACTATTCCATGTGACCAAAGATGAAAGCCATATCTTGCTTTTGGAAAACCAGTTTTCAGTCTGCCTAGGTTGCTTTATGTATTTTGGTCCTCTTTATTCCTCCTGAGTTCGTCTCTGCGATTGCGTCCGTTTCTGCTCTTTCTGCACCAGTGTGCGTCCCGCGTGTCTGGTGTGCATGCCGGAGCCGCACTCTGGCTGCCGGGGGTCGGTGTGTGCTGCGCGTGAGTGCGGTTCGCCTTGTTTTCACTGCTCACATCCAGGCCTGCCTGCCTGCCTCCCTCCCTTCCCACCTTTTGTTCTTTCTTTTTGTATTAGATTTTTTGAAATCTCAGTTACGGTTGGCGTACAATATTGCGGTAGTTTCAGGTGTGCAGCGCACTGATTAGATGTTTATGAAGTGATCCCCCGCTAGTCCAGGGCTCGCTGGATGTCCAGGTTTTCCCTTTAAAGAACCTTGGAGTGAAATGGACAAGACAAGGAATTTATAGGCAAGTCCACAACCCAAGTAAATGGGTTACAGGGGAGGAGTGTAGCGCCCAGCACTTCCGAGTGCTCTGGTTTCTCCTGCGGCCACGACGGGCGCACGCGGCGCGTTGGCCTAGCAGAGCTGCTCAGCCAGAGCCGTCTGGTGCTGCAGGGATGGTGGTGTCCGGTGCTGAGGCAGGAGGCGTCCTGGTGTTCCTGCTTCTGTTCCTAGATGATAATTTAACGATGAGTCTCCCTACAGAATAAGAGGTACCGACTTCCAGCTGCAGGGGTGCATGCCCAGCGTAGAGAGAAGAGGGAATAATATCGTAATGACCGCGCACGGCGACAGATGGTGACTAGCCTTGGCGTGGCGGTCCTGTCGCAGGGCCTGCGAGTGTGCGGTCCCTGTGTTGCACCTGAGACTGACGTAATGGTGCTTGTCGACTGAGCTGCAGTTAACAATGTATTTTAAACAAGAATTTATTCCTTCAAAATTGGAAAGAAATTACTCCTTCTTAAAATGAACGCTCAGCTTATCTCTATTTTGGCTCCCAATTTCTCAACAGCTAAGTGAGTTTATCCGCTTGTGACTTGAGTTTTTTCCTTTATGGATTTCTTTTTAGGTTCTTTGAATAGTTTCTTCTTTTTTCCTTAGGTCAAGTCTCCTTCCGTCACCACCTGTTCCCCCTTTGCCGTCTTCTACCTCCCCAGCCCCTCTTCTCCCTGGGCCACGCTGTGTCGGGTCCGTGGGCTGTTTGTTCGCTACTTGATCCTTTCGCCTTTTCCACCCTGGCCGCTGCCCCCCGCCCCCACGGCTGTCAGTCTGCTCTCGGTATCCATGAGTCTCTATTTTGTTTGTTAGTTTATTTCGTTCATTAGATTTCACAAATAAGTGAAATCATATTGTACTTGTCTTTCTTTGACTGGCTTATTTCACTCAGCATAATGCTCTCTGGGTCCACCCGTGCTGTTGCGGAAGGTAAGATTTCCTTCTTTTTTATGGCTGAGTAGTATTCCGTTGTGTAAAGCTACCACAGCTTGTCTATCCACTCGTCTGCTGATGGGCACTGGGCTGCTTCCAGATCTTGGCGATTGTAAATAATGCTGCAATGAACATGGGGTGTGCTTTCTTTTATCAGTTTGATTTGATGGGAATATCGATACTTGGTAAAGTTTTTATGGTATATTCTGGACAAAACTCAACTTTTTATTTTAACATGTGACACTCTTTTCTCTTGAGACGTGATGTAGTAGCCTTATTTTTGGCCTAACTTGGCAGTCAACTAATCATAAATTCTTGTGGCATGAAGAGACTGTGGGCCTGAGGCTCTTGGGCTTTTTCCTCTAGGAGCTTGAGAAAAGTGCACATTTTGTGTTCGGCTGTCCATGAACTTCACCCTGCCTCTGTTTACTGCCTGTTTGAACTTGCGCAGCCTTCCGGACTTGGTTTCCTTGTCTGTAAAAACAATCCCAGAGGGGTTATTGCGAGGGTTAAACGGAACGTTGTATGCAAAACACCCAACAGGCAGAAGCTGGCCAATCGTTGTGAACACGTTCTTCTCCCTGAAACCGTGTGTCTCGTGCGGCACGGCTGGCGTGTGTTTGGAAGCAGGACTCACACCGACCCCACCGTGGTCGCTCCTCTCGCTCCCTCGTTCCGGTTCCTTCCTACGCTCCGAGCAGCCGTTTGATTCAGAAAACTGGGTCCCATGAGCGTGAGTCGGATTGCCCAGAACGTAGATAGCCTTCGCTGTCCTGTAAGCCTGTTGCACTTTTGTCCCCAATCACGGGAGGTCCGAATGGCTCGTGGTGGTTTCCACGGACACGCCTGTCGGACCACAGGAGAGCAGCCGATGCTTTTGTCGTATGTTGGCTTGCGCTGGGGTCTCTTCGGGTAGGGCGGGGTTTTCGGAATCACCGGTACAGTGTCTCCCGCTGGGCGCTCTGACCTCCTCTTTCGGGGTCCAGCCCTGCAGTCGCTAAAGAGTTAGGGAACGGAAGCCGCGCAGGGCGGTTCAGCTCCCTGGGCATGAATCCCGTGGGCCTTAGGCCTCAGGCTCTCTGTGCCGTTGTCCTCAGCAAAGATGACGCTTTTCAGATCGAGTTAGCGACGTGGATTCTCGAAGAGTCCAACAGCTCGGCCCGGTGCTTTAGATTGTTCCGGAATGTCCATGCCGTGCATCCTAACAGCTGTTCGTTCTCTTGCTGCTTTCTTTATCGTCAGTCTTCTGTGAAGCCAGGCGAAGGGTGAGCGGAGCCCCCCAGAGCTCCTGACTCCCAGGTGTCCACCAAGCATGTCCGAGCAGGCCTGCGCTGGCGTCTCCTGGGTCACCGGCCCAGACGCAGCTCTTCCTTTTCCCTCCGTTCCAGCCGCGGCCTGTGTCTCCCCAGTCTGCTCATTTCATCAGGCTACACTGTTACTCTTCCAGCTGCTCAAGCTAAAAATAGAGAACTCACTCTTTCCCTCTCCTTTTTTATTCAGTTCAAATCCTTTTTACTTCACCTTCGAAGCATGTACAGAATCTGTTCACCTCCAGATGCGCCCCCTGTCTAAGCCGCTTACCTCTCCAGTCTGAATTACCAGAATAGCCCGGATTTCTGTCTTTGTGTTCTTGCCTCTCTGAAATAGTTCTCTACCCTTTCACGATGAGAATCTTTCAGAAATGTCAGTCAGGTCACGCCACTTTCCTGTGCTCCTGCGTTTCCTTCAGCATGAAATTCACAGTCCCCCTCGCCGGGGGGCCCCCCGCAGCGCCCGCTCCCGCCTGCGTCTCTGGCGTGGACCACTCCCCCCGCCCCCCAACCCGCCGCTCTTTGGCCAGGCTGGGGAGCTGGGTTCCTTAAGACACGGTTTTGTTTGCACGTGGGCTCTGCGTTGTAGCTGTTCCCTGCCTGGACAGCGCTCTCCCCTGCTGTGCGGTTAGCTGGGCCTTTTCATCGTGAACTTGGCCTCCTTGGGAAGGCCCAGGCCCATCGATTGCTCTTCATTCTGATTCCCTGCGGGGCACTCGGGCTACGTGAAGCTGTCCTCCCAGCCCTCCTGTCGCATGCGAGAGCAGAGGCTTCCCCTGCACGGTGCACTCTTGCGCCCCCGGACTCCAGCGGCGTGCCTGCCGCAGCGTAGATGCCGATCAGCCACAGTGCTCAGCGAGTCCTACCCCGTGTCCTTCCCGAGTCCCTCCTGCCTCCTTTGACAGTGGCATGATACGGGCAATGCAGGGCCTGCAGACACATACGAGTAGGCTCCACTCCCAGTGTGATGCTGATAAGGCTGTGCGAACTGCTTTTGTACCTGCTTTTCTCCTCACCGAGCGCAGGTAACGCATCCTTTTGTGAAGATGGAGTAATGTCTGTGGGGTACCCTAGCGGTTGTCTAGTTGTCGTGGTACTAATAACAGCGGTGATGTGGTGATGATGACAATTTCGGTGGCTGACTTTTGTTGATAACTGTCAACCAATGGTCCTTGGAGTCAACATCACCAGGAATCCGCAGCTGGAGTGCGGTGGAGAAGGAAGCCTTATTCAGAATACCGCAAACGGCTCTGCGAGGGCGCAGCTCGATGAGGGCGCAGCACAGCTGCGGGCAGCCCTGGGGTGGGGGGGCCTTGCTCTGCCCCGCCCCGGGGAGACTTCCTTGGTGCTTCCGCTGCAGCTGGGGGAGCCGTCTTCTGTCTTTGGTGGAAAAGGAAAGTGCGCTGCTGGAGGCAGAGGGGAGCCAACGGATGGAGAGAGAAGTCCCCACCCTGGTCTCTGATTAGTCTGTCCTCATGCAAAGGAAGACTCCAAATTCTTGCAGTTTGATTGGTCTAAAAAGCTCTGTTCTCATTGGTCAAAATGGAGCCACTCTGATTGGTTGGTGAAGATGCTGATGGGGATATAGCTGCCCATCTCTGACTGGAGAGAAAGTCCCCGTCCCGTTGGTTGAACCGCGACTCCGGGGACTCCTTTGCGAGGGCTGGCTCAGATGGGGGGACGCAGCGCAGGCGGGCGGGCGGCTCAGGGCCGCAGAGGCCGGGCAGGCCGCGCACAGCCGGCACAGAACTGGCTGCCCCCCGAAGGGAGGCCCTGTGCAGAAGTGGCTGCTAGACGGCCGTCTTCTTTGTTTTTGTTTGATTTTGTTTGTTTTCTTGCTTTTAATTTGAGCCCAGCTGGCCACTTCTAGGAGGTAGCTGCTCTCTCAGAGTCCACACTGCGCACCGGGTGCTGGGTGGTGGTCTCAGCGCCGCCCGTGGCAGTCTTGCAGCGCTCCTGTGCTGTGGGCGCCATCCCTGTGACTGGGGGGGGGGGGCAGTCAGACCCAGAGAAGGGGAGTCACTGACCAGAAGTCCCGGCTGGGGTGCACACTGGCGCAGGGCCCCGCTCCTCACGGTGCTGCCTCCCTCCTCTGCGTCGCGCATAGCGCCCGGCCTCCGTGAAGAAGGGGCCCTGATTCTGACTGCGCCCTGGGGGTGTTCGCCGCTCTTGGGTCTCCCTGGCGGCGGGGAGCTAGTGGCCGCCAGAACCGCAGGCAGAGCCACAGATGACTGTGGTGCCCTTGCCTTCACTGTCTCCGCCTCCTCCCAGGGCGTGCCCAGGTGTTCCCTGCCGCACCCTGCAGCCTCTGCCCATCAACCCCCAACGCACCCCTCTCTGGCTGGCGCACTCTGCAGCCCCCCTCGGGGGATTTTCCCCAGACAAAGAACTGAGCTGTCAGTCTCTGGCCTGCGTGCACTCAGCAGCCCCCCAGTCCCCGCAGGGTTGCGGTGGGGTTTCGGGGAGGCCTCTCTGGAAGTGACATTTGATCTGACGGAGGAGGTAGGAGTCCAGGAGAAGTGGGGGGCCGTGGGGATGGGGAGAGCCGGACACGCGAGGAGCACCGGGCCGGCCGGAGGGTGCTGACCAGGTCCGGTGCCGTGGGTCTGGGCAGGTGGCGTCATCGGGAAGTGCGTGGCGAGGAACCTGGAGAGACTCCAGGGAAAGTGGGCCGCGCGTGGTGAGGCTTTGCTCAGGATACTGGCGGGCGGCAGAGCACGCCCCGTGGGCGCACTTCACACTTGTGCACCCCACATACCTTTGTTCAGAAATAGTAACCGTGGAAGTCTTTAACGTGAGCGGTTTCATTTGGTGTTATGCTAGGTGTTGCCAGAGAGTATTAACCATTTCTGTTGATGTTCTTTCTGCTTTGATGGGAATTCTTTCCATTCAAATTGAGCCCCTTTTAAATATGGCTCATCTAAGCTAGATGGTTTTAGACTCTTACCTCTTGTTTGTATTAAACACCTTTTAAATGGCCTTTAAAATAGAGATATTCAAAATAAGAGCTGTTTTCTTAATTTACATATTTCTGAGGGTAATTATCTCTGCTCTGTGGAATCTTTCGGTGAATTTTTATCTGTTGTTTCTGTCGGTTCAGAGAGCCGTGGGTTTGCTCATGTGAGCTTGTTTTCATGGAAATGCACGGTGAAGCTCAATTAATTTTTTATACCCATTTAATCCCAATTCTCGATAGGCTTGTAGCTCTAATAATTATCATTTGTTCGATAACCACAAGGATAAAAAGTTCCTAGCAGAATGTAAAGTTCATTATTATAATTTAACAGATTCAAAACTCTTTGAGAACTACAAACTATCACTGGACTTCTCCTGCTGCTGCATTGCACTGTGCTGTGTGGATGTCCGCACCAAATCTAAGCCTCTCCTCGGTCTTCACTACTCTCCCTTCTAAGTGTTTCCTGACCGTCTCCTCCCTCCGCGTCCCAGCTGTCACTCCTCTAACTGAAGGCGCAGGCAAAACCGTCCTAAGGAAAGGAGGCCCCGCGCCTGCGGCGTGGGCGCAGCGCGGGCCGCCCTACACTTCCTCCGTTTGGGACCAGCGGGCGCCCGTGCCCAAGCCCCCCAGGGCTCCCGTCCTCCACCCGGAGGATGGCAGCGGCCTGGCCTAGGGCGTGCAGCGCCCTCCGCCGCCGTCGGGCGGGTCCCTTCGCTGCTGCGGCGCTGCTCAGCCGGCTGCAGTCCCAGACGCGCCGCCGCCTCCCTGGCTTCGGCCCCTGGATCCTGAGGTCCCCTCCGTGGGGAGGCGCCCTTGTCAGGAAGCTGGGTGCTCGCCTCAGCCCTTCACTCTGCTCCGGTGACTGCGCCTCTGCGCACGTTCTGACGAGCCCCTTCCTCCGCACCCCGGCTTCAGTGAATCACTCTCCCGGGTCCCGTGGCACCGCTTACATGCTGCTTTTAGCTCCGAAGCCACGGCCTTTGCCCTCAAGATCCATCCTCTTCTCGGTGGTGAAGCTCCTCAGGTCAGAGACTGAATCGATTGTAGCTCCCACTCAGTAGCCCTGGAGGTAGGGCCGGGTGCTGGGGACTTCAAGTTGGATAGTTAGCCAATCACGCTAAACAGAATGACTGCACTTTTGATGCGGAATGAACTTTCCAGAACTCTGTGTTGTCCGATCATTTCACCTTTTTATTTGGCAAATAAAATTTGGTGAATTTATTTTTCATCTGTATTGGTAAGGACATTTTCAGAATGAATGTATTTCCTCTACCAGTCAAGTCCAAAAAGGTTCAACGTTCAAATTCAAAAAGACGTAGAATAAGTGAAACGAATGGTGACCTTGGTGCGTGACAACCTGTGACTCGGGGAGGTGGTCCTTACCCCGGGAGGTCCCCCCAGGGCCCAGCGATGGGCTCCAGCTGCCTGAGCCCCCCGCCGAACAGCTTCAGCAGCCTGGGGGTGCCCACGTCTGCCTTCCCCAACAGGAGGTGGAAGAAATCGCGTAGATCAGTCACCTGCACTGCTATCAAAGTGTGAGTCATGAGGAGCGTGTTTATGTCTTCACACTCTGTAATGGGCCTTGTCTGTCACAGCGTAGGCTTTGCCTACGGTACCGAGAAACTTGAACTTGGCATTACGTTTCAGAGATAGGGTAAGGAGGGAGAGCAGAATGTAGACTTAGAAATGGAGTGGGAAGAAATTAGCTCCTTAAATCTTGCCATCGGGAGCGAGTCCAGAATTTGCCAGAATAAGAAGTGATGCGACGTTTGTTTCTGTGAGAGCTCTAAACACACGGCTGAATGGTGCGCCGGAGAGGAGTCCATGTCCGCCGCCCGCCCGCTTCAGAGCAGAGCCTCGTAGTTGCCAGGTCTCTGACTCGGGGAGGGGCTCCCCTCGCCCTTGCGCCTGCGGCGTCCTGCACTGATAGGAGAGGAAGTGAAGTCTGGGTGGTGGGTGGGCGCGCCCAGGGTCCGAGTGTCCAGTGGCTGAAGGACGCGGTGTGGCCTGCAGGAGTGCTGCTTGGCAGAGAGCTAAGGGTTGCGGGGGGGTGGGGGGGCGCGTGTTGCTAAAGCAGCATCACTGACCTGAGTGTCAGTGTGGAAGCACACGTTGCTGTGAGTCCCTGTTATTTCCACTTAAGAAACGAAATTTCTAAGAGGAGACCCAAAATGGTAACTTTGTACTCATCTTCTGTCTTTTCCTGAAACGGCCGCAGCAAACCCCCAACCACACCTCAGTGAGAAGTCTTGGCTCTCCTGGTTGCTCGTGGTGTTGGGGGCGGACGACACGGTGACAGCACCCACGCAGCAGAGCTCCGGGGAGGGAGCAGGGCCGGGCGCGGAGCAGGGCCGGGCACGGAGCGCTCCCAGCACAGAGCTGCGCGTGGGGTGAAGGCTCCAGTCGTGCTCGCCGCCTTTATGATGTGCCGGGAGTCCCGAGACGGCTTTGTTCTTCGCCTGTCATGCCTCCTGAGCCAGAAGTACTTGCGTGTTTACACGTGCATCCCCACCTTCCTGCCCAGTCTAGCTTGTTGCGTGTTGGCAGCTCCCATTAAGAGCGGTGTTCCGGGTTCACTGGTAAATTATATTAGGATTAAGCGATGCCCTTCTCCCAGACACAGAGGCCAAAATAACGAATGTAAGCTTAAAAAAAATCAGACCCTGAAGAGGGCGTCAGGAGATGGGGTTTCTTACACAGAATGAGGGTTCCTTTCGGCTCTGCACCGCTGTGGCTCCCGGCCCTGCTGTCAGCGGTCAGTGATAGGGCCTCAGGGCCGGGCTGGACGGTTCCAAGGCAGCTCCTGCGAGCTGGGGACCGACTGCGATTGGGCAGAGTTGGTGACAAGACAGCTTTGGATTGGTTGTGACAGTGACTCGGGGTCTCAGTGAATGAGAGGGTAGTCTTGATGTTCAGCTCTTTTGACTGGTTCATGGTCTCACCTTCTAGAAGTAGAGTTGGCTTTTCTGAGGAGGACTTTTTTTTACATGATGGGAGTGACCACCTCTCTAGATACCTGGATCTTAAAATAACCCAGCAGGACTGGGATGGGACCCGAGAGTCCGGGGTTCGAGCAGGCTCCCAGAGGGGCCCTGCTGCTGTGCACGCGCTGCACTCGAAGGAGGAAAAGTCGTGTGTCTCCCCGTACGGGCCCCTTGTAGCATCGTCATCTCCCTGCGTCCGTGTTTTGGAGTCCAGACCGCAGGCTCCGATGTAAGCTTCCTCACGTTCCCAGTCTCCAGCTGAGTCTTTGGGCGACTGTGTCGTTACCGGCACCTCTGATTTACGGAGGCACGGCCCCCAGATCGTGTACGTGACCCTGGCTCCTTCTGGGGCGGCTCTCTGGCCCTGCCTGCCGGTCTGCTCTAGGCTTTGCCTCCTGGCGGGTTTGCCTGCACCAGACACCGAGCCTCGGGCAGCCGGTGCTTTCGAGTCGGCGGGGCCAGGCTCCCGAGGAGGCCACTGCGGCTCATCCATGACGGGAGCTCCATTTTCCAGCAGGCATCGCTGGAAACGACGGGGTGCCATTCTCAGGCCCTCCCTCTGGTCCCCACGCGGGGGTTCAGTGGCTGCCCTGGCACCTTGGCCTCCAGAAGGTCGTGCAGGCTCCATCTCAGCAGGCGGCTCTGCTTCCGGGGGCGGCAGCTGCCTTCTTCAGGACGTTGCCTCGCCAACTGAATGGAAGTGAGAGGCATGCTTGGTCAGCACTAGAAGTTAAGCTGATTCCCCGCCCCTCCTCAGTCCAGTTTACTTTCTACGAGTGTTTCTTGGAGAAATTGCAGTGCTGATTACTTGGGAGGCCCTTGGTGGCGGGGCGGGGAGGAGAGGCGGGGACTTGGCTTCTTTTCCGCCTTCTGCAGCTTGTCACCGACAGCAGAACGGTGGCAGTGGACGCTGGCTCGGAGGTCTTCCTTCCCTAGGCGTCCTTGTGAGACCGGGTCCAACAACCGCAGCATAACCCGGAGAAGGAGGCGAGGCACTTCAAGCGACAGAGGGTAATTGTGTCTGAAGAGGACGGGAGCAGCAGGCAGGCTTTCGCTGCGAGAAGCTGGCAGGTGCCCGCCGCAGCTTCCAGTGCCGTTTGCGGCAGCGTAAGCGCAGTGCCTTCAATATCCGCCCGGTGTCACGACTCCCGTTGGCACTTCAATTTTGGGGGCCATAAAATCTTTATAACTAAATTACAATGCAAATTAAAGGACAGCAAAACCTTAACAGTCTCAGTGTTCACCCAGAGGTACATTCCTCCAGTTTCGCATCACATAAAAAACTAGTAATCCGTAAAATGTACGGTTAAGCTGAGCTATACTTAGACTAGACACGGAGCGTTCCAAGCTGGGCTCGGCGGTTGGGACCGGGTGTGCTCGGTGCGCGTGCCGGCTGCAGCCGTCCGGCTCCGCGGTTTCAGTGTGCGTGTTAGAGAGTGGAGGGAGCTGTGCTTGAACGTATTTGCTGTGACACGGGAGTGGCTGCCCGATGCTCACCCTACACTCCTTTTTATAAGGGTTTTTAAAAATTTACTGACAGAGAGAGAGAAACACCGACTTGTTGTTCCCCTTATTGGTGCCTTCACGGGTTGGGTCCTGCATGTGCCCCGACTGGGGAATCGAACCTGTGTTGTATTTATTTCACCCTGCCCTTCTCAGTGAAAGACTTGATTCTGCTCCCAAGGGTCTCGAGTGTGCTGTCTCCCCAGAGACAGAATGATTTTCCGGAGAGCTGGACGGCCACCCTCGCGGGGCCGGAGGCTGTCAGGGACTTGTTAGTGGAATGGCATTGGCTCTGAACAGGCGCCCCCGCAGCACTTGGTGGCGGTTACACGGCTTTCTCGCAGACCTGTTTGCGGCCCTCTGTGCAGCAGGGTTGGATTTCCGTGGAGCTTCCCGGCCTCCTCCGCCCAGGGAAGGCTGTGCCTCTGGCCGCTCAGGACACTGGCCGTCTTGGTCTCCAGCAGCCCCTGCTCGTGGGCACCAGCCCACCTAGTGGCCTAAGGACAACTTTGTATCCATTTACAGCTCAAATTCTGCTCCACTGACCTTCATGTTGCTTAGCAATTACGGATTATCTGCACTGCTGGTCCAAACTCACTGTGGGCCCCCACCCTCGCACAGACCCAGAGGGTTCTGAGGTTACCCCGCCAAAGCCAATCCGTCACCAAGTCCTGCATTTCTTGTCATGTGGCCAGTCCTGTGCTCAGTGCTGGAGGAGATTCAAAACTCTAAGGACGGGCCCTGGCCGGGTGGCTCTGTTGGTTGGAGCATCGTCCTGTAACCAAAAGGTTATGGGTGTGATTCCTGATCAGGGCACTTGTCTAGGTTGCGGGCTTGGTCCCCGGTCCGGGCACATACAAGCCCCAGTCCAGGCGCCTACGATCCCAGGTCCCGGCGCCTAGAAGAGGCAGTCAGTCGATGCCTCTCTCGCATCGATGTTTCTCTCTCCCCTCCTCTCTCTCTAAAAAGCACAATGTCCTTGGATGAGGGTGAATAAAAGGTTAAGGATGGGGAAGGGCACACGGTTTGCATGTAACGTCCCAGACCAGTGCCTGTACTGAAAATATTCATTTAAGCCTCACAGCCCCGTGGGTCATGGAACGTCCCCCGCTTTGCGGGTGAGAACACCCAGCCCTGAGAGGGCCTGTGCCCTGGTGGCTGTGAAGTGACAGAGCTGTGACTGCAGCCCCGGTCGGTGCGCACAGGTCCCTCGCTCTGCCCAAAGCCTCTTGGGAGTGAAGACACTCTCTCCACCCAGGGACGCCGTACCCGCTGGGGCC
Source organism: Anoura caudifer (assembly GCA_004027475.1). Taxonomy (NCBI): domain Eukaryota; kingdom Metazoa; phylum Chordata; class Mammalia; order Chiroptera; family Phyllostomidae; genus Anoura; species Anoura caudifer. The sequence goes on along the minus strand of PVKU01005653.1, from coordinate 64,016 downwards.
AAGGGGGCGGGGCCATGGAGAGCAGGCCGCGCTTTCACGCGATGGAATCTGGGGTTCACTCTCGTTCACCGAGAGGGGACAGCTGGCTTGTGACATGTGTGCCTTGGACTCCGTACACGTTCGGTCAGTGAGTGGGTGTGTCGCAGCTGGGTCTTCACAGAAGGCCGTCCATCGCCCGGAGCCTGAGGACAGCCTCACGGCCGGTCCCCGAGTGTGCGGGTCCGAGTGGGGCCCGGTGGTGCCAGCCCTTGGCCGGGGACTGACACCGGCCTGCGTGTGGTGAGGGCAACATTCGCTCGTGTTTGTAACTCCAAAGTCTACCGTAGACGGCACAGCAGGATCTTGAGGTTCTTTCTGCGTATGGATAGTGTTATTCCTACAGGCATCCGACTTGACTAATTCATGGTTTCCTGTGACTTTTTTGTTGTTGCTTCGCATTAAAGACTTTATTGATGCCTACTGTACAGAGTGTTTTACAGAGTGTTTTTAGGGCGATTTTTAATTACTGGTGATAGCATGCGTATTGGATGCACTGGTGAACTTGGCCAAGACCAGAATCACCTGCCTGGTTCCGTCACAGTGCGAATGAGAAGTGGACATGGCTTGTGTCCGCCTCTCAAAGTGCTGAGTGGCTGGGAAGTCTTGTTTCTGTGGGACTTGTGTAGAATAACATGTATAGCAAAGTGCCGAATGGCACATTTTTAACAAGTTTAATAACAGACGACGTGATAAAATTAACTATTTCTTGTGCAGATTGGGAACGGTGGGTAGTGAAGTTCTTTCCCCCGCACGTATTTCAGTTAGTGTTGGACTAAGACTCTGCCATCCAACTCAGATTTTAAAACTGTCACTGGCAGTATAAGTATGAAATGGTGACTCCAGGGTTCTCGAGAAACCTGACATGCTCAGATTCGTAGGATCCTTTATAAAGTGACTCCCTTGTAAGGCGACATACATTTATTGTAGTGACCCAATAGTTTTTAAATCACCCCGTCGTATGCTGTCACTCACATCCTCCTTACCAGCCGGGCGACAGAACAGAAGAGAGCGAAATGGAAGAAGTGGACAAGTCGAGTCACTTCAAGGTCACGGCCCAGGCTGTCGCTGAGCGAGGCTTATCCGCCTTCGTCTGTGTGGACGAATCATGCCGTCCTCGCAGCTGGTTCCGGGCAGCTCCTGGCAGGACGCAGCTGTCGCAAGATATTTGTTCCTCCTGTTCGGTAAATATTTACTGCATGTTCCCTCTGCGCCAGATGCTGCTGGCCTGGGGGTCGCAACCGAGAACGACAGAAACGCTGTCGAGAAAGCGTAATACCGTGCGAAGAGGCGTCCCAGAAACCGTTCAGAAAGGTTAGAGTTGTCCGATACGGCCCGGACCTCTAAGAACCACGCTGTGGCACGGCGCGGGACCGGAGCGTGAGCGGGGAAGGGCGGGGATGGCCAACAGGGCATGTGACACGCCACCCGCATCCAACGCCCTAAGTGGGCTTCACGGGCCGTGCTCCTTCCGTAAAGGGCACCGGGAGGGCGCCTTCGGCACTGGGCACGAAGTGGGAACGGCGGAGCGGCCTTTTCACGCCTTATTTGGAAACGTTAAATGGGCAAATTTTACTTTATTTTTATGAAGTTGTGTTGTTTCATATTTGCCATTTCATATCTTACATTTAAAGCACACGTCTTACCCAGCTTGCCTCGGAGACACATAGAGACCCGGAAGTTGAGGGTTTGGGTGACCTGGGATGATAAGTTGGAGTTAAGGAAGTAAAGGTGCACATGTGTATACACATGTACACATACGTGTAATTTTGGAGCAGGGAGGTATTTAGGGCAGAAAATGGCAACAAGGGCTAAGGGCTCTTAGCTCTGCTCAGCCAAACCCCTGCGCGGGGCTCCCTGGGGCAGGAAGGGCAGACGCACGGTTTGTCCTCACGGAGCCCTGGGCTCCAGCGCACACTCCCGCGGGTGGCTCCCTCCATGTGGCTCGGTGCCATGCCGAGCTCGCGGCACCGCTGGGGAGATGCCAGGCGCCTGTGCGTGCTCAGTGCCCCGTGCCATGGTGGTGGTGGGCCTTCAGGGTTCCCCTTCCTAACTGGAAAAACTGATGTAAGCAATGAAGGGATGCTTTCTTACGTAACATTTACACAATCAGAAATACGTAGGTAGCGGAAAAGTCCTGAGTAGTAATTAATAGGTTGGTGTGTGTCCTTCTACACTTCCTAAAGTGCTTAGTTTGCCTACCATGCAAATGCATTTGTGGGAAGTGCTTTTTGCTTGGTTTGCAACGTACGCAGTATCATGCTGCATGTCTGTTCTGGGACGTTGCTTTCTCATGCTGAATTTTTTTTGGTCTTTCACGATATTAAAAATGAATCTCCCTCATTGCTTCACTGATTCAAGGTGTTTCGTTGAATGGAGATGTCATAACTTACCCGTTCCTCACCCAGGGGCACTTCTGTTCCTTAATGTCACCCATGTCTGCGCGTGGACGGGGGGGGGGCAGTGAAGACAACCGTGGTTTCCATCTCGTGTCTTTGTTTTGCAAGAAGACACTCACGACCTCGGAGATGCTTCATGTGCTGACGCACGCAGAGTGTGTTCGGAGCTGTTAACCGCGTGAGCTAACACGCAGCCTTTCTAAGGCGCGTGAGACAAGGGTTCCCACCCATCTGACCTCGCAACTCTGATGAGGTGGGCCTTGGTTGGTAGCTCAGCGGGCAGGGTGGGGCGGTCGCAGACAGGGTGTGGCCCCGAGAAGACAGGTGGAAACTGACCATCGAAAGCTGCCTGAGACGTGTTTCTGTCGGCTTCTCTCCTCCTTCGTCTTCCTTCCCACTGAGCATTCGCTGCCATCTGCTGTGTCCCGGGTGCGGCCCCTTCTGCTAATCAGCTTCCAGGGCGGCGACGCACGTTAATCAAACAGGGAAATGAGCCCGACTGTGACAGGGAAGGGCTGTCACCGAAGGGGCTGCCAAGTGCTGCATCTGTCATGTAGTCAGTGCCGCTCAGGGCACGGGGGGCGGAGGCGGGCCACTTCCTCCATGACGGGTCAGACCGCACACGCCTGGGACTTCGCCGACCTCACGGTGCTTGTCACAACCGCTCGGCTCTCCGGGGCGTCGCCACCGAGTGCAGCAGCGCTGGGGTGGGACATGACCCGCCGTGAGCCCGTGCTTCCACGGCGTGGCTGCACACCGATGCATGCACATGTGCACATATGAACAGACACACGCATGTAAACGAGCTCGGGGGCGTGGGTAGTGGTGAAGCGGGGCGGACCTGGAAGTGCCGGTGTTCACTGTGGCCTTCGGGGTCGGTCACTGTTTAGCTGTGCGTTCATGTCACCGGGTTCTGGGTTTTCAGTTCCGGCCGTGTTTCGTCGCCAGCCCGGAGCCCTGAAAATCGAACCGCCGCCCCCCACCCCGGCCAGCCGCCGCCGGCACCAGCGTCTCTGTGCGCAGGGTGTGCTGCAGTTTGGGTGTGTGGTGGCAAAACCAGGAGCAGCGCGGCGAGCCACACCGCGTCTGCACCCCGGAATGCTTGGCGGCCGGTCGTCTCCGGGGGCTTCCGTGAGTGTCGTTCAGTGAGAGGGTCAAGGGGCAGGGGTGGCTGCGTGTCGTGACCCCGTGTTCATAAACCAGACGGTGACACGCTCGGCGCTCTTCAGAGCGGCCACTCGGGTGCTGCCCACGTGCGGAGACTCAGACACCTCTTCCCTCAGGGGGTCGTGCTCTCCTGCCTTTGTGTGCGCAAGCCGCCCCTCGCCAGCCAAAGGCAGTGGGACTGTCGCCTCCGTGGGCGGACCCTCGCCTCGCTTCATCATGTTGACCATCCGCCTGAACACGGAGGGGTCCCCAGCACCTTGGCTTCCCGCGAGCGTGCTGGACACAGCAGTTCTAGGAACGTAAACTGTAACGTTTTAAAGTAACAGATTGTTAACGTGTGCCAACAGGCCCCCCCCTCCGACCACCACCGCCCAGGCAGATCGCACGCAGGTGCATCCTTGTGCCGTGTCGGCAGACTCTGTGCCTCCGTGCCCGGAACCCGGGGGGGGACTCGCTGTGGCCTTGAGTCGATGACTCTGAGTGCCTTCAACATGGACGGGTGCCGGTCCTGAGCCCGACGGCGAGGGTCCAGGCGGCTCCCTTCTGCTCGGCACCTGAGGAAGGATGGTGGTTGAGTGAGTGCTTTCTGTGTCCGTTTGGCGGCTAGTCTCCATGGTCGCTGTGTGTTCTGTACCTCTGGGCGCGGTGCTCTGCGGGCGGGTGGGAGCGGTGTCCATGGTGGAGAAGGAGAAGCGGCGTCTGCTTGTGGTCCGGGTGACAAGGCCATAGTGTCACCTACCGGGGAGGCCGTGGGGGCTTCAGAAGTTCAGTAAGGAAACTTCACAAGTGTTCGTGGAATGATGACTTCGCAACACGGCAGTGTTATCTTTCTCCCCTGAGGTTTTTGGGGTACCAGCATTGGACAGAAAGCTTCCTGATGAAGCACAACCGCGGTCTGGGTGAAGTTTGGATTTCAGGGCATGTGAGAAGACACGTTTCTCATGCGGAACAGAAATCATTGAGCTGGTGCCTAGCACCTGAGTGTGAGTGCTGCTGGAGTTGTGAGGACAGGTGTGCCGCGCGAGTGAGGCGTGAGGACCCGTGTGCTATGTGAGTGAGCTGGCTTGACTGCGGGGTGAGGGGGGATGTCATCCCATTCAAACCCTTCGGGACCTGTTGCGGGGGTGCTTTCTTCTTTCTGCTTCCATACCAAAGACGTGAACAGTAGTGAAATACCTTAGTTCAGCTACAAAGACGAACGTCAGATTGCTGAGCAGCACTTCTTCACCGGTCCAGAGGTGTTCTTGGTTTACCTGGGTGAAAATGGCTGGATTGGATGAGTTTCCCTTTTTCTTTCAGGCTCAGTCTACGAACCTCTCAAAAGCATTCACCTCCCGAGACCCGACCATGAGACCCTGTGGGACAAGCTGGACCACTACTACGGAATCGGTGAGCAGGCTGGCGGGTCCCCGTCCCGGGGGCTCCTCGCTCCGCCCGGCGTGTGTCACGCACATCCACATGGGCGTTGTTCTCTCGCTTGGACGCTTGGGGGTTCCGTGCCCGGGCAGCCCTGCGTCCCAACGGCACGTCGGTGCCGGGACCGCGGGATGCGACAAGTCGTAGCCACCCCTCCAATAAGCTCACAGCTGCCACCTCTGTCTTCCGTGTCCTTTCGGCCTTCCTGGGCACCCCCAGGGTGGGCACTGTGGAAGCGCTCAGGCCATCTGCTGACCCGCGGCTCCCGGGAGGCCCCGACCTTTACGTCCATTTCCAGCTCATGGAGATACAGGGGCGAGTCTTGGGGGCTGTCCCTCATGCGAGGTCCCCGCTTCGTGGTCGCTGTTTGGTTTTTGCCGGTTTGAGCCCAGAAACCTGTGTTTTCTGTGAGTGAGCAGCTTCGGCACGTGTGTGCGTGTGGCTGTGTTCATCAGAGCGCCGCATCTTTGTGGTCGGAACTGAAGGGGTTGGCCGGCGTGGCCACACACGAGGCTGCTGGTGCCTCTCAGCTGGGAGCCGGCAGAGCCGTCAGAAGTGGGCGGGGCCGAGGGGGCCGAGGGGCCGAGGGGCCGGGGTGTGGGCCGGCACAGTTCACGCTCTCCCTTGCCTCCCATCGCAGTCAAGTCGACGCTGCTGCGCTACCAGAGCCCGACCACGGGGCTCTTTCCCACGAAGACGTGTGGCGAGGACCAGAAGGCCAAGGTCCACGACAGCCTGTACTGTGCCGCGGCGGCCTGGGCGCTGGCCCTCGCGTACAGGTGAGCTGGTGCGCACCCCGCGTGCTGGGGTCTACGTGGGAGGGGGCCGCGCTCCCGCCGCCTCGCCATGTGGCCCGTGACTGCGCCCTTCTCCTCGTAGGCCTCTCAGCCTTGTTTCCCTGCGGGTCACGGGAGACTGGGTTTAACGGGAGACCCAAATTTCCCGTTGCCGGGTCTGCACACCAGCCCTAGTCTTGGTGGGGGGAACAGCCGCTCCCATTAGGTCAGTTGGCATCCGTGGCAGACGGAGTTGGTGGTGACTGGACTTGGCGGATGATGCAAGATTTGTTCAGAACCCATGGCCATTGCGGTGGAGCCGGGGCCGGGCCTGCTCCCTGCCCTCCACCCTGGTGCAGTGTCCTTCTCTCTGCGCTTCACTGGGGGGCCACTTGTTAAATCTGGTTAAAAGCGAAATAATTTTATAAGGGAGAAAATGTCCTCGTACAATAGGGAATTTCTCCTTACTTGTTTTGTTACGCGTCGAAAACCTCCCACATGGGTGGGCCCTGACACATCGTCCGTCGGTGGTGACACATCTCAGCCGTCACTCAGGGCAGGTTTCTAAAGGTCAGTTGTCCGAGGGTGACCCGTGCTGGTGCTTCTGGTGTGAGAACTGTGTCTGTAAATACCGAGACGGCATCGAGCACCCTTGTTCCCAGTGTCCCTGCTAGCACTCCCTCCCACGGTCCATGGGAGCGCCGTGTGACGGTCAAGCTGCCACCGGGCAAGGGAGCACCGGGCGCCAGTGGCCCCTCGCCCCCGGGGTCAGGCCGGTCATGGGGCAGACTGGCATCAGGCGCCTTCTGCTGTGACACGGTGGTGAGCAAGCATGGCCCACGTTGGCTCCCTCCTGAAATGCACAAATGGATCTAAGAGTCAGACGGAGTCAGGTTGTGGCTGTTTGCAGATCGACTTGCCTGGACCTCTAAAAACGGAGTCTCGGAGACGGTGAGAGCTCAGGGGAGAAAGGGGCCGGATTCAGGGAGACCGAGGGAAGCGTGACAGCCATGCAGAGCGCGCGGCTCTTCTCCGACTGTGGCCAAGGTCGTGCGTTGGAGAGAACACTGTGACGTGTGTGCTGGGGTACCTGGGTGAGCTGGACACAGAACATGCATTAGATGATACGGTGTCAGTGTAGGTCCCTTGGGGCTGAGGATGATATTACAGTTACGAGGGGAGTGTTCTTGTTTTTAGGAGACACTTCTTCAGTGTGTAGGGGAGAGGATGTTTGTAGTTTTCTTTCAAATAGAACAGAAAACAAATTAATAGAAACGAAATGCAAGCTGATTTTCACAACTAGTAAGTCCAGGTGAAGAGTAAAAGGCTTATTCTTTTAGCTTTCCTATAGATTTGAAATTTTTCTAAAGGAAATATGGGAAAACTGCTTAAAAATACAAGAAAATAGAATTTTCCCATGAGAATTTACATATCTGATACATCACATTAACAAAATAAAGGATAAAGAACATGTCTCAATAGATTCAGAAAAGGCATTTAACAAAATCCAACATCCTTTCTGTAATAAAAACTCTCACCAAAGTGGGAATTAGAAGGGACATACTCGGTATAACAAAGGCCCCAGATGACAAGCCCACGGCCAACATCGGCCTCAGCGGTGAGAAGCAGGAAGCCTCTCCTCCGAGATCAGGACCAGGACGAGGAGGCCACCGTCACCACCTCCGTCCCACACGGCCCTGGAAGTCCTCGCCGTGGCTGTCAGACAAGGGAAAGGGGTGAAAGACGTCAGACCGGACAGGAAGAGGTGACTCTCTTATTATTTGCAGATGACGTGATGCTACAGAAAACACCCTAAAGACCCACGGAAAACTGTTAGAATGGGTACGTGACTTCAGTGCAGTGGAGGGAACAGACTCAACACCTGGGAATCGGCTGCGTTTCTCTACGCCAGCAACAAATGATCAGAAGAAGAAACTAGGAAAACAATCCCATTCACAGTGGCATCAAGAAGCATAAAGTGGCTGGGAATGAATTTCACCAGAGAGGAGGCACCGTGTGGCAGTGGCCAAGGAAGAGAGAGGTGCCCTCCCACAAAACGCCGGGCGGCCCCCTCCAGCGTCACACTTACCGCTGGTCAAGGAGTTGAACAGGTGACCCTGGTTAGAGCCGGTGAGGAGTGACGTCACCAACTGCTACTCTGACGTTGTTTTCCCTGAAGTTCGCCTGGACTAATGCACCAGTGATAGGGTTCAGTGTCTACATTGTTTGCTGGTGATATATTTGCGAGTAGGGAATTCTGGTTTAGATGTAAAATTAAGACTTCATGTTATAGAAATATCCAATCAATACTTGCATAAAACCTGCGATCAATAGATTGACTAGAATTAAATTTGAAGTGGTTTCATTTATTTTTTAAAATTAAAACTATTCTTCAGCTCATATTAAAACTTGAATTTGCATACGTACAGCTAAAAAAAGGCTGACTTGCCAGCTCCTGGAAGAAGACAGAGGAGTCATTTCGGCTCACGGTTTACAGATGCGCCGGACGCCCAGCTGCTTTTACTCACGTGCGGCTGCTCCTTCATTTTCTCACGCTGAAGGGAGTGTTACGGCTGCTCTTCGGTTTGCGGGAGCAACAGGACGGCTTCATTGAGAATAGGCTCCTCACCGTGGCTGAGCCCTGCCAGAATATTTTCATCTCGGTTGAACGCGTGTTGAAATTAAGAGGCAGAGGATTATTTCGAAGACAATTCCAGAAACGCTCGGTTTTATTTTGCTCCGAACTATTACTGCATTTTGGATGAGGCAGGACTCGCACACAGCGCCTGTCGCGGGGCCTCTGCGTCTGCAGCTGTGCGTCGCCCCCGCGCCCGGCCCGCTGCTGTCCGTGCTCCGGTTCGCCTCTGCTGGACCCCTCGTGTCGGACTCGGGGGTGAAGTGGAGTGCAGGGCAGAGCCGCGCTCGCGTCGCTGGGAAAGCAGGGGGGACGTTCCCACGGCGGGCGGCCCGCCTCCTCACTGACCCTCACCACGCTGTGGTCCCCATGCTTCCCGGTAGGGGTGGGCGGTCCCGCCAGTCCACTGGCTGAGGATACAGGGGACACGCTTTGTCAAGTGGGGCTGGTCGCCAGATATCTTCGTTCAGGTTTCGGGAGATGAGGCGTGAGCTCTTCCATTCTTCAGTCCCGGGGACTCTCGTCCGTAATGAGGACAGAGGAAGACCTTGGCCAAGCCCAGCAGTTAAATCTTAGTTGCTCTTTCTTTTCAAAGACAAGGCATGTAAACTGCAGTCCATCGATTTTACACCGAGACCTGAGAATATGCAGCTTCCTGCCCAAACCGCCACGCGTCACCCTGGGTGGGTGTTTAGTGGCAGGTGTGCTGGGCTGAGGCGCCCACCTTTGACCACTAAATGACTATTTAAGGGTGGGCGGCAGGGCAGAGAAGGCTGTGCCTGCCTTGGTCTGCGCTTCCTTCACTCCAGGTGGCCATCGCGTAACCTAACGGGGTTCTCGTTAAAAATTGCCTCTCCCCTGAAACAGTGAGTTTGAGAAAATCTTTTGATAGACTTTTCCAATATAGAAATCTCCTTTAAAATTTCAGCCAAGTCAGCGTGGAAAATATTGTGTGCTATTTTTGAAGTGGTTGGCCTACTTCCTCAAAAGAAGGAGAAAGCTCCGCGAGTTTCATCAGGGGATTCCTTTCCGTTTCTGCAGCAAAGCCGCATCTGCTGGGAAAACGGAGTTTCCCTGTTTGAGCGTTGGTAGATGTTGCCAGGACCTAGGATTAGCCAGGCAGTTACACACTTAATTATCAGAAGCTCTGCTGCTTCCCTGCCCACCGTCTCCAGTCCCTTTGATGAGCTGTCTCGCCCCCGCAGGCGCATCGACGACGACCAGGGGCGGACCCACGAGCTGGAGCACTCGGCGGTCAAGTGCATGCGCGGCGTCCTCTACTGCTACATGCGGCAGGCGGACAAGGTGAGCCCCGTGCAGGCCGGGGGCCTCGCGCCGTCCTGCGGGAGTCGCCCGCCCCAGGGCGGTGTTCGGGGGTGGGGGGGAGGCCGCACCCCGGGGCGGTCAGGGAGGTCCCACGAGCCTCTGCCCCCCCAGCACCTCAGGCTTTAAAATCCTGAGGCCGAACAAACGCCAGAGCGAGAGCCACGCGGGTTGTTGTCCAGGCGGCAGTTTGCTTGTGCTTTGCCTCAGGTGTTCGCTTGATGAAGACCCAGCCTCTCGGGGACCTCACAGCGTCCTCGGTTGTACCCCGTGCTTGTTGCTCGGGGACGTCCTTAGCTCAGTTCCCTCCGGACTTGCGAACACCCCGGCTGAAGTAGACGCTGGTTTACAAGCGTTGACACTTCATCTCCGCCTTGGGGGACAGGAATTGCGGACTTAGAAGGCGGCAGACCGGACAGGGTTCTTGTGGGAATTAGTGAAACTTCGTGAACTGTAGAATCCCGCCATGCGATTAGTGCGCGTGTCCCTGCGAACCGACCTCTGTGTGTCCCCAGGTCCTGACACCGTGTGTCCGCACTTGCGATGAGTGTGTTGTGAGTCCCCAGGCCACCTCGCCCAGGGCGGTGCTTCGGCAGCGGGGACGCTTGCCGGCAGTCCTGCTGGCAGTTGTGATTACGTGGCATTTTGTATGTTTTTATCATGTGACTGTTTCATGCGAGGCCCTGGGCAGGGATGGCCCCCTGCCCTTGGCGGAGTCACAGCACCGGGCGTGTGGCTGCGCGGCTGGAGGGCGACGACCCTGCTTCCGCCCTCACCCTCTCGCTCCCGATCGCCTGCTGGCAGGCCCTGGCCCCCCTCGTTGGCCTCAGCCACAGGGTGGGCTCTCGTCGGGCAGGACCCGTGGGGTGACAGGCACCCTGACCGTCCGTCCGCGCAGCGCTGTCCGGCACCGCGACAGATGTGCTCCGCGCTCCTGTGTTGGACGGTGCCACTCGCCACGTGTGACTGTTGAGCACTTGGAGCGTGACCAGTGTGACTGCGGGACTGAGCCTTCGGATTTCATTTCATCGTAATTTAGTTAGTCCCCTGCAGCGAGTGGCTGCCCTACGGGATCGTGTAGCTTCTAGAAGCTTCTAACATCGGGGTGGGTAGCAGCAGCAACGAAAACGAAAGTGAGCAGAAACAGTGGAGGGGCAAGCGCCCTGATGGGAGTCCAGAGGGAAGGGTTCACTCGGGGTCAGAGGGGACTTTGCGGAAGAACGGTTCTGTCTGGTTTGTTTCTGTGGAAAAAGGAACACGCCTGCATTGTTCCGCCCTCCGCGGGCGCGCCGTGACCCCCTCATTTGGCGGGTTCCTGGGGAGTAACTCGGTCGTCTCGGGTCCTGGGCGCGAAGGCCGCGGAGAGCGCTCGGTGACCTCTCCCTTCGCCCGCAGGTGCAGCAGTTCAAGCAGGACCCGCGCCCCACCACCTGCCTGCACTCTGTCTTCCACGTGCGCACCGGCGACGAGCTGCTGTCCTACGAGGAGTACGGGCACCTGCAGGTGGGCGGGGCCCCGGGGCCGCTCCGGGTGCCCTCCACGTGGAGAGCGTGCCAGGAGATTTACACGTTTACGGGTTTCCTGACCTTTTCAAAACAGAAGGGGAAAGCAGCCGTGAAGCCAGGGGCTGAGTGCCAGCCGCGGGGCGGAGCTCGCTGCCGCGGTCGCCGGCGGACTGGCTGGCTTCTCGCTGCAGCCGCGGGGGCCGCCGGGAGGGCTGGCGGGCAGGGCTGGCCACGGCAGGGGCTCCCCTCGCTGTCACGGTGGGGAGGGTCCCAGCGCTCAGGGGCGGGGGTTGGGGGGAGGACGGAAGACCCCTGGCACGCGCCCCTGCCACCTGACGGCCCATGCCGACCCGTCTGTCTGCAGCGGTGCGCGCAGCGCGTCCCTGCAGGGGGCGTGTGGAGGGGCCGTGCCTGCGCACGTCGCCGTCTCGGTCGCCGTCTCCGGTCTCCGGTCTGCGGTCTGCGGTCTCCGGTCTCCGACTCCACGCCGGGCCAGGAGCGCGCCGCAGGCGTTGGGTTCGGCCTAACTCCTCTCCGCCCGCGTCGTGCGCAGCTCGCTGGTGGACGCGCTGGGGCCTTGTTTCTGGGACGCAGACCCTGCACGTGCTGCTGTCTCCCGTGGGTGGGCCCCCCCCCACCCCCCCAACGCTCACCTTCTGGTTCTGCGGCCTTCGGGACAGGACACGTATTGGTCGCTATTTCCTGCTGAAACGAGGATATTTTCTTATAGTTCCTCTCTTTCCAGCGACCAGAAATGTCTATGACCTCCAAACACAGTGCAATGCCCGCATTTCGTTACAGCGGAAGCTGATACACTGATTTGTAACCATTAAATGGATGTGCTGTTTCTCAGCCTGCACTTGGTATTCACCACATAGTTAGGGTTTAGGTGCCTTTTGCTTTGACACGTGTGTTTACTATTGGAAACGGTTTTCAGGAGTTAGGGACGCATTTGTCTTTGTATCTGTTTATTTTTGTGTCCCAGAAGGTAAGCTCGGCCGGCCACGTAGCAGGTGTTCAGCAAACACTGGCCACCCAGGTACTGGGCAGTCCCTTCACGATTTGTCGTTTACTGATAGTTTCTCATAGAAGCGTCCCAAAAGTCAGTGTCACAGACCAGAGGCCACAGGGCTGGGGGGGGACGATACACAATCACCCAAAGGACCCCCCCAGGTTCGTTGTGTCTGATGCCTTAGGAAAGACATCTCTCAATGCCAGAGGTTTGTGAAAAGGAAAGGAAATGTTTATTTCATGCTATACAGACTTAAAATACTGACCTAATGTCTTCATTAAAATAGCAAAGTTCTTTTGGATACCCACAGATGCCCACAGTGCTTCCTTCTCCCCCTGCCTCTAATTCGGGGTACCGTAACTCAGGAAAAGAAGCAAACGTCCAGGATCCAGGCTCCTGACACCGTCAGCTGTGTCACCATCCAGGCAGGATCTCTAATTAATCCAAAGCCATGTGACACCTTCTCATGGTCTACTGGCAAGAGTTCATTCACCCTTCTTCCAGAGAAAGTCTCTCCTGCTTCCCAGGCCACGCAGCCAAAGGGAGCACCCCAAAGCCATGTGGCTCTCCCCTCACATGGCCGCCACATCTGGGTTTAAATCCACGCCCAGGTTTAAATGCCCACCCCAGTCTTCCTCTGCAGCCCCATTTCTGACTCCTCCCACAATCGGCTACACCTGCCAGCACTCCCATGTCCTTCCAGCTTCACTGGGCTGCCATAGTGAGTCTGCGCAGGTGTGTCCCCATGGCGTGGAGCCAATCTTCTCCAAGCTCTTACTCAGGTGCTGTAACCAGGGGGAGCTGCCCCCCAGTTACATCTTGGGTGGAAGTCACTGCCATCCCCCTGACTCAGAACATGGCCACAGCTATTTAACATGTCTAAGCCACCAGTTAAAGTTAAAGGTTACAGACATGTTAAACGACCATGCCATGGATTAGCTGCAAAGCTGTGGCTGTACAGAACAGTTCTGCAAGGTCCTTCTCCATGTGTCCCCTCCCCCAACTCACACCTGTGGGGGAAGGGGTGAGGACATTTTATGTGTCTTTCTAATATTTCCTGGATACCCTGAGTTCTAGGCCGCATTCCAAATCCCTCCTTGGGCCCCCCCTCTTGGCTGCACCCTATTACAATCCCTCCTTTCAGATATACACCCACTTCATGATCATAAAGGACAGTGGACAAAGGTCTCATCTTCTTGTAACCACTTCCGGCTGCACATGGACGTTGTCCTACCCACCCTTGGGTCAGAGGTGTGCCCTGAAATGGGGGGCGGGGCGCAGCACAGAGGGAGTCCTTCCTGAAAGGGGAAGGACCTTACAGGATCCTGGTCAGTTGGATGTCACCAGGAAGTCGCAGGCTTGGTGTCCAAAGGCTGGCATTACTGGACAGCTGTCATTCTGGTCAGGTTGTATTCTGGAGGTGACAGATTTGGAAAGAGTTGGAAGCACAATTAAATCATAACCACTAAATGACGAAGGCAGGGACTTAGGTAAGGAATGCCTTATCTGGAGGAAGGTGTACAAGGCATGTTACACCTATCCAAAACTCGGGTGGCCCAGTGTACTTCACTCGGGCTGAGGGGGATACATTAGGATTTCCCTTCTTTCAGATTTCTGGGCCCTTTCTGTCCAAGCCATCGGGACAGAAATGGGAAAATCAGTTCTAAAGTGAAGCCCACAGACTGCCCCAACCCTTCACCACCCCAGCCACTTAGTTCAGACTCAAACCCTGGAGTCTCAGGGGCAATGATGAGGATGGGCTCCTTAAGGGAGGCCTATATTGCGACCAATCACTCAGGTAATGAGGTCCTAGGCAAACGCCCCATGAAAACAAAGAACACACAGGTCAATTCACACAATAATCCCCCCAAACATTCCCTGTGCCTGTGAGATGGTCTTTTGGGAAGACGTTCAGTTGCAAGGTCCTTCCTGCAATGACATTTAACAATGGCAATTTGACAGGTCCTTTGAGCCTATAAATTGAATATCTTTGGTGATATTACAAACCCAGTTTCAACTTTCAAATGAAAACAAACTTTCAAGACAGTCAGCTGCGCCATTCTGATGTCCAATACTGAGCTTTGTGACTTTGCTTGAACCACAATTTTTCTCCCTGAGATCACCCTCACTGTTATTACAGGGACTATTTTGGGTCCTGCTTTTAATTTTGACTATTTGCAAAAACACACCAAGAGCAGCCTGGATCACCTATGATCTTTAAGTCCACTTTGCTGGAACTCACACAGGGAACCCTTAGATCGACTTCTCAGCCCGCCCCTCAGGGCACAGAAGCAGAGCCACACATCTGCCATCTGGCTTCGCCTGTACCAGTCATTGCACTCAAATCCTTGAGCCTTCCATTGTGCCTACAGGTTCCTTTTTGGCAATCTTTCAGGAAAGCAACCTTCGTTCTTTCCCTGGAAAGACTGGCACAAACCGCACAGCCAACCAAAGTACCAGGCTTTTTCTCATGGGCTTTCGCTAGCTACGCAAGTCAATCCCAGTTCCTCAGGGCTTTCTGGTGACGACCAGAACCCAGACATGCCTCCTTCAGGCGTGACATTCCAGTCAAAGTCTTGGTTAACAAAACCACTGTTAATGACTGGTTTTATTGGATTTATGCAAAGAACCCTAATGTCATCACTCACTCCTTCAGAATGGCAAATTCTGGAGGCATCATGTAGGGGGAAAAATATAAAGCGTGATGGAACATCCTTTTCCTTGTTCACTGTCCTACAGATTATGAAGTTTCAACCTTTTCTGGAATCCTCAATTTCCTTTTCAGAGCAGATACAGAGCAAAATCCAAAACAGAGGTCCAGAGAGGCATTCTCTCGCACCAGCGTGTCCATCGGTGCCTCGCAGAGACATGCTCCCTCAGGCCCGGTCTCCTGGCAGAGACATGCCCTGTGCCTCTGGCTGAAGCACATCAGCCCTGAACGACCCCTCCTGGGTCCTGACCGGCAGAGGGACTCTCCCCAGCCGGGCACAGGCGACCTTCACTAGGTCTTCAGGTGACCTTCACTAGGTCTTCAGGTGACCCTTCTTAGGTCTTACAGATACAGAGGGTTTCTGATCAGAAACAGAACCAATGGCAGAGACATGCTCCTTGCCCACGAAACCAGAAAACAAGTAGTTGAGGCTTCCTTTCCTCCAGATTTAAAACTTTCACAACCTTTATACATATTTTACCCATTCAAATTTAACCACCCTTCACTTTTAATCCCTGTTCCTTTCCCACACTGGGAAGGGCTATACTTAAACTCAGTACTTAAACTCGGCATGTGGCAGCCAAAAGTCCCCAGCACTGCAGGTGCCTTCCACTGAAAGTCCCCGGATTCACAGGGACAACCTGCAGCTTTCTGAAGCTTAGACCTTGCAAACCCTCTATAAATCAGATGGTCACCCTTGGGCCCCAGTTCACGACCTTCAGAACCAGAGCCCTCCCTATCAGAGCCAGTTGCACAGAGAACCTGACTGGTGCAGTGCCCACACAGCCCATCATCCAAAGAGAGCCCTTAGCCCACCACCGTGCCCAGTTCCAAGATGGTGGCACCCACCACCTTGCCCAGTTCCAAGATGGCGGAACTCCCACGTGACCCATCATCCAAGATGGCGGTGCCCACGCACGACCCATCCTCCGTGGTGGGGCACTCACGTGGCTCATCCTCCACTTTACCCAAAGTGGCGGTGCACCCACACGGCTTGCTGCCCGATCCCCGACACACATGCAGGCTCGGCTTCCAGAGCCCAGGGGTTCGCTTCCTCCCCAAACCCGAGTGCAGGTTCCCTTGGTGCCCCCCCTCCCCCGGGCTCACCGACACTGTAAGTGAGCAGACGGGGGTGGGGGTGCAGCCTGGAAGCAGCACGCTCTCCAGACCGTTATCCACAGCTCCATGAACCCAAACGGTGCCCAGAAACAGACTAAAGTACTTTCACCTTCGCTCCCTCCCCGTTCCGTTTCCTTTTCACCTTTCCGGGCGTGGTTAGGCGGCCGATGCCCTCAGGAGGAGTGCAGAGAAATTCTCGGGACTGGGAAAATCCCAAAGTCTCACTCCCCCGCGCCCGAGGGGGTCGGTCTGCCCCGGGCAGTTGTCGTCCCATCTGGGTCGCCAAAACCTGTCACAGACCAGAGGCCACAGGGCCAAGGGGGGGATGATACACAATCACCCAAAGGACCCCCCCAGGTTCGTCATGTCCAACGCCTTAGGAAAGACGTTTCTCAAAGCCAGAGATTTGTGAAAAGGAAACGAAATGCTTATTTAAAGCTAAAGAGACTTAAAGTACTGACCTAACGTCTTCATTAAAATATCAAAGTCCTTTAGGATACCCATAGACGCCCATGGTGCTTCCTATCTCCCCCTGCCCCTAATTCGGGGTACCGTAACTCAGGAAAAGAAGCAAATGTCTGGGATCCAGGCTCCTGACACCGTCAGCTGTGTCGTCGTCCAGGCAGGATCTCTGATTAATCCAAAGCCATGTGGCTCCTTCTCATGACCTACTGGCAAGAGTCCTTCCCCCTTCTTCTACGCAAAGTATCTCCTGCTTCCCAGGCCACGCAGCCAAAGGGAGCACCCCAAAGCCACGTGGTCCTCTTCTACCAAAGCCTCGAGGGGGTCTCCACTCTGCCAAAGCCACATAGCTCCACCTCACAGGGCTGCTGTGTCCGGGCTTAAATGCCCGCCCCAATCTTCCTCTGCAGCCCCATTTCCTACTCCTCCCATAATCGGCTACACCTGCCAGCGCTCCTGTATCCTTCCAGCTTCACTGGGCTGCCGTAGTGACTCTGCGCAGGTGTGTCCCCATGGCATGGAGCCAATTGTCTCCAAGCTCTCACGCAGGCGCTGTAACCAGGGGGAGCTGCCCCCCAGTTACATCTTTCAGGGGGAGGAGTCCCTTCCATCCCCCTGGCTCAGAGCATGGCCACAGCTATTTAACACATCCAAGCCACCAGCCAAAGGCTACAGATATGTTAAACGACCATGCCATGGATTAGCAGCTCTGCATGTCCCTGCTCCATGTGTCCCTTCCCCCAACTCACACCTGAGGGGGAAGGGGTTTGGACGTCTTATGTGTCCCTCTAATATTTTCTGGACACCCTGAGTTCTGGGCCCCATTCCAAATCCCTATTTGGGGCACCCCTCTTGGCTGCATCCTGCATCAAGAGCAGAGAGCTCCTGGAGGTGTGGTCCTAAATGGTGGCCCGTAGGAAAGAAACTTGTCCGAGGCCGTTTCTGACAGGCCAGCATCAGCGCTGTGACTGGACACTTGGGTGCCTGGTGGTGGGGGAGGCCCTTCACCATGTTCCGAGATAGGTCCCTCAGACGTTCACGTTCGTCCGAATTACCTGAAACCAGAATCCTGTACCCTTCTGTGTGGCCCACTGGATCTGGATGAGCCCCTGCCGCCCACCGGGTGTTCGGGGCCAGGTGGTCGGGAGCCCTCCGGGGTCACCCCAGGTGCTTGAGAGCCCCCAGCGCCGCCCCAGTCGGCCCCAGTCCCTGCCAGCCTGCCTGTCCGGCACGTCCCTTATAAACAGACCCGTGCAGTGGTGGGCACACTGTTGTCGGGGTTCGTGCCCGTCGGTGCCTCTCGTTCACTGCGTGTCGGCTGCAGACTGCTTCCCCAGCCCACTCGGGAGTTGGCGAGAACCTTCTGATTAGTTAAAGTGGATGTTGTCGTCTTCGTTTTCTTGGTTTAGGTCACACAGTGTCCATCTTTAATAAATGGACTAAAGGCAGAAAACCCAGTTGTTTATAAAACTTGTCTGTTCATAAGTAGGTTTTGGATTCTATGCTGCACACCCCTGATTAAAATGAGCACGTGCCTGTGGTGGTTTTCCTCAGTTCTGTGTTGTCTGAAAGGGAGGCTGCTTTCCAGACGGCTGCGGTTCGTGGTGTGCGGGCAGGGTCCCTGTGTCCTCCCGGGCGGGGCCGCCCTGACCTGGTTGGCCTCCTGGGGGAGGGGGGTGCAGAACCGCCCCAAGGCAGGAGAGTTCTAGCCCCCAATTAAAAAAATGAGTCTTTGAAAAAAAAAAAAAAAAAAAAAAACTGCTGTAGAAACATCTTCCCAGAGTTCCGCTGTGGCCGTTTCCCTGATGGGGTTTCGGGCCCCGGGAATGATGGGGGCACCGTGGCGTCGTGCAGGCGAAGCTGGGCCCGCAGCCCGAACCAGCCCACAGCCCCTGTGTTCCAGCGCGGGAGGGGAGCTAGTTCCCGTCGGCCGGGGCGGGGGGGGGGGGGGCGCACGCCTTGTGACGCCAGCGTCACACTTATTTTCGGAGGGCGGTGGCTGTGCCAGTCCTGCCTCTAACGCCGCCCTGCTGTCGTCCGCAGATCAACGCCGTCTCGCTGTTCCTGCTCTACCTGGTGGAGATGACCTCCTCCGGCCTGCAGATCGTCTACAACACCGACGAGGTGGGCCGCCCGCCGGCTCCGCTTCTCTGAGGGCGCCTGGGCGTGCGCTTCCTAAAGCTTTACCAGTTTCACAAAAAGTGGCTTATTCTGCAATTCGTGTAATCAGATACTGGATGTGGGGTGTTGGATCGGAAATCTGTATATTTCTCAATGCGAAGCACTTTGAAAATGAACAAATTGAGAGCAAATTACAAAATGGTACTTCCTAGGCAGGCTCTGCTCAAGGTGATCTGAAATGGGCAACTTTCAGAAAATTTTAGTAACGATGAACGTAAAATAGCATTTGCAGATCTTCTTGGTTATTACGTTTTGCTTTTTTTTTTTTTCACATCAGCCCTGTTTGTAACCCATCCCTTTAAAAGAAGGACACTTTTATCATATTTTGTT
Organism: Anoura caudifer; assembly: GCA_004027475.1. Classification (NCBI taxonomy): domain Eukaryota; kingdom Metazoa; phylum Chordata; class Mammalia; order Chiroptera; family Phyllostomidae; genus Anoura; species Anoura caudifer. The sequence goes on along the minus strand of PVKU01005653.1, from coordinate 44,945 downwards.
TTTTATTTGCGGGGGACCTCTCCGTAGGATTCCTGCAGTTTTCAAATGCTAAATACCACGTCCTTATTCTGACTGGGAATTTGGACTGACTTTCTCTCCCCGAGTTGAGCGGGGTTTCCTTCCAGGCGGTGACACTTGAACGCACGCAGACGCCGCTGCCGATACCCCTGGAGCCCGGCCGGCCGGCCCCGGGGCTCCTGTCCCTGCAGTGGTCCCTGCACGGGGCAGGGCCCTCGGGGCAGCCGTGCTGGCGTGCTGGTCCCTCTTCCCGTCCCAGCATCCAGGCAGGCGACACGTGGTCGCACACCCGCCGCCAGGGTCGTCCGTGGCCGCACGCAGCCACTGGGGACTGGCCCGAGCAGTCCTGCCGCCTCGTGCGCGGTGGTCTTGTCGGTCCCCCCAGCTGCGTCTTTTACTCGCAGTAAGAAAAGGCCACCTAGAAGTGAGGAGAAATGACAAAGAAGGAAAAATGATAGAAAGAAATTAGTGATAGCCACTCAGGTTTCTTCTGTTTGGTTCCTCGAAGAATTACATGCTGTCCTTTCCTGTGGACTGTTCTCGTTTTTGGTGATGTTGTGGAGAATACTGGCCTTCAAACACCGGGGAGCGGAGGGGTGGGGGCCTCCTTTCTCAGACCGGTCTACACGCAAAACAAAAGCAAGGAGTGTCGCTCACCAGGGGCGGAGGGCTCCCCGAAGCAGCCCCTGGGGCTTTCCGTGTCTCCCCGGTCTGGGGGCCGCCCCCCACCCCGAGGAGGGGTGGTTGGGCCCTGCGGAGCCCGGCGAGGGCCGGCGGCAAAAAGGAGCCACTTGTGAGGGGTGAGGCGGCCTCCCCTCTCGGCTGCTGGTGGCAGCGGGGCCGTTGCCCTCCCCGCCGGGGCTGTGTTTTGTTGTTGGGTGTTTCATTTCCATTTTCAACTTCTAATGCTTATTTTTTTGCTTTCTCAATATCTACCATAGTTCATGTTAAACCTTCATTTGGCAATGACATTTTTTTATAAATACGGTTCTGCCTGAAACTTTGCCTTGTTTTTTATATGGCTTAGTTACACCCTTAAGCAATTTTGCTGTTTCCTTCTTAAACATGTTTTTTATTGTTTTCTGATGCTTCTCTTGACCTCAGAGGTCGTAGTTGGTAATGTGCCACTTTTATGTAGCCAGTATCCATGAACCTCCCCCGCACACTCACAATCCTGGAGCCGGAAGACGTGTGCGCCCGGCTCCACAGCCTCGCCCTCGAGATCCTGGGGGCCCGGAGATCCTGGGGGCTGGGTCAGGGATCCAAGGGAGAGGCAGGCAGCCAGGGGCCTGTGCAGCATCTTCCCGGGAATGAAGTGCCTTTTAACATAGGGTCTCTTCCCCGTGGACACGAAGACTTTGAACCGTCCTACCAATCCGGGGGTGGGGGGCGGGGGGCACCTGTGGCCACTGCAGAGGCTCCTGTGATGGAGGGCGGGCCAGTGCAGGCGCTCAGCTTGCCGCAGGGAGCCGGCGTGAGGACGAGGCTGAAACCGGGCAAGCAGGACCGGCAGCCCCCGTGAGGGAGCGCCTTGGTTAAAGACGACTGACCGTAATCCTTGCTCTCGTCCTTGCTTCCGAGAGCGTGAATTTTAGCGCGTGTCTGACATTTTTACTGGGAGGCCCCGTGGCTCCTGGGCTGTGGCCCGGAGGCTGCCCCCGCCTGCCAGCTCTGAGTCCCCGAGAGAGCGGGCGCGGCTGCGTGGACCTGCGGGAGGGGCCCGGCTCCGGGGGCAGCAGGCGAAGCGCTCCAGGGGGCCCCGTGGGGCTGGCTGGCTGCAGAACTGAGCTCTGCTTTTTTATTGCCAACATTCAGGCTTTTTTCACATTTCATGTGGACATTTTAAACGCCAAGTGGCATCTGCTTAAAACAGTGCTTTGTATTTTCCTTAATTCTCGAGAGGCCCTGCCCTCGCGAACGGCAGACCCTCCTGGGTGCCGCGGGGCGGGTCCCAGCCTTCGTTCTGGGTGTTGTGGCGCTCGTTGTTCGGACCTCGCTGCAGGCGCTGCTTCAGGACGGCCGGGCCCAGCGCGGCGTTCGCATCCCGAGGGCTGGGCGGACGCGCCGGGGTCTCGGGTGGCGTCTGGTCGGTCTCGTGGCCTCCCGGACGCCCTCACACCCTCTTCCTTCCTCGCAGGTCTCCTTCATTCAGAACCTGGTGTTCTGCGTGGAGCGGGTCTACCGGGTGCCTGACTTCGGGGTCTGGGAGAGAGGGAGCAAGTACAACAACGGCGGCACAGAGCTGCACTCGAGGTAATCCGCTGATTTCTGAGTTTTTAAAAAATTCAAATGAGTGAATTTGAATATGAATGAAAATCAGAGCATTAGATTGGCGCTGTAGTTGCTGTGTTAATTTCCATCTCTTAAAATTAAAGCAAAGGAGTTTAGCTCTCGGCGCCCACGAGCAGATGTGGGGGAGGGGGAGGGAGGAGCAGGTGTCCTTCGCTCCCTCCCAGCGTCCAAACGGCCCCCCCCCACCCCCCGGGCTGCGGGAACTGCCCTTCCTCCCTTTGCAGCCCGGCACCGAGGGATCGGGTCCGTAGCTGCGGCCACACACTCGTGTGTGTGTGTGTGTGTGTGTGTGTGTGTGTGTGTGTGTGCACTGCCTGCGGCTCTCGCTCCCGGGTCACAGAGCTGGGTTGCACCCTCACCAGACGTGCTCAAGCCTTTCAGGTCCACTTGGCTTGCCTCACTTTCTGGAAGGGCGCGATCAGCCCCTGGAGCTGGGGTCCCGTGGGTTGGAAGACAGCACAGTGGCTGATGGTGGACGTGGATCATTTTGGGGTTCCCTTCACCCCGTGGGCGGGGGAAGGGCCTCAGGGCCTGGCTGCCCCTCTCAGACGCTCTCGCCCGGCGCCCAGGAGCCCCTCTTCCAGCTGAGAAGTGCCGCTCAGCTGGTCCTGTCTGCTGCACACGCCACAGTTTAGAATTTGAAGGCTGTGAGCGGTAGGTCCGAGTAGACCGTTGAGACTTCAGTGAGACTGGTGTGGGGGGGGGGGGGCCTGCCGCTCGGTTCTTTCTCGGCTGGAGGACTAGCCCCAGAAAACCCTGGGCTGACGGGAGACACTCAGTGAACGCAGGGCGGCTCCGGGTCACTGGCTGTGTGAGGTCCCGGTGCCTCAGTTTCCTCGTCTGCCGAGTGAAGACAATGGTGGGTTCTGCTTTGTGAAGTTGTTGTAATGATCTCGTTAACATGCATGTATGCTGACACGTGTGCATGTGTACATATGCATGCACACACATGTTTTTACATGTATACAGCATCTGAACGCCGGCCATAAGTAAGCCCTGGATCACAGTGTATGCATACTTTTCACAGTATTTTAATAACAAAGATTGAAGCAGAAAGGACCTTCCGATTAACCCGGTTAACTAACATCAAAACGCTTTCCTGTCAGCTTTGTCACTCACGTGAGGCGTCTCTGCCCGGCAGAGCAGAGCAGAGCAGAGCAGTAGCAACCCCTGAAGGCGTCAGGGAGGTGGAGGCGTAACTTGTGGGGAAGTTCCGTGCGGACGCTAAACACATCCTGACAGAGCCCCCCACCCCCCCTCGGCTCGGCTTGGCTCGGCCCCTCCCCGGCCTGCCCGACTTCCAGCCCCAGGCGTGCAGGTTCCCCTCTAGTTCACGTGCCTGGATTGTGGAGTGTTTCTTAGCTGAACCCCAGAAGTTTTTTTTGAAAGGCAATCTCATTGCATTTAGCTGAAGCCCTTTCTAGCGGCAGCGTCACCCCACCCAGGGCTTCCGGGCCCGGGCTGGGCGTGCGCTGTGAGTTTCTTAAGCTGTGTCCCAAGTGGCCGCTCCCTGCTCTCCTGGCTTGTTGGTCGACTGAGCTCAGGCCCCAGGCCCCTGTCAGTCCCCCCCAGGGTGTCGGCGACCGCGCCAGAGCCGCCGCCTCTCTGAGCGTCTCAGTCCTTTAACAAACGCCCACGCTTGGTTCTGTCTCACTTTGAATGACAGTCGACATGCAATAGTCTGTTAGCTTCAGGTGTACACACAGTGATTAGACATTTATATAACTTACACAGCGATGCCCCCCAATAAGTCTAGCCCCCTGGTGCCATGCATGGTTATTACAGTATTAATCGCTATTATTGACTGGTTGTTACAACGTGTTCCCTAGGCTGGACTTGCCATCCCCGGGACCATTTTGTTACTGCTGATTTGTACTTCCTAGTCCCTCCATCCTTCCACCGGGCCCCCAACTCCGCTGCGCTCTGAGTGCCCATGCCTTTGAAAGTCCTGTGGTGTCTGGCTGATGACCCTGCCCCCCGCCCTCTGTATCTCTCGCTTCGGCACCTGCTTCTTGTTACAGCGATTCTCAGCCCCGGAACTGCAGATCCAGGTGATCTCAGCCGCTCCAGATGAAGTACTGTAATCTTTCTGTTTCCCTCTCCTGACTGATATGAGGAGATTGCCGCTCCTTAGGGCTACCTTTGAACCAGTACTCCTTGTTCTGGAAAAGAGGCGACTCTTCTGTAAAACGTGAATTATGCCCCAAACCTGACTTTGAATCTGGTGGCTGTTGGGAAGCAAGCAGGAAAGTGGTACTTAATGAATTAATAACGTGGCTATATGCCCAAGGGGGAAGAAACTGTTTTGAAATGTGAACTGCTAAATAGAACTTTACACTTAACAGCATAATTTAATTTTTTACCGTGGGAAGTCTTGTGTTTGCAACATAAAGACTGTAGATGCAAAGAGAACTTAAACCTGATTTTTCAAGGGGTTTTTTTTTTTTTTTTTAAACACCTGTTATGTTCGGTTCTCTTGGCTTTTCCGGTGAGAAAAGCCATCGCTGACCCGTCAGATAAGTAGCCACCGCAGCGCCACTTCGCCCAGCGGAGACGCTTCTAGCCACCATTTCCTTCCGCCCAGCGTGTTGTCAAAGTCCCCCCTTAGCCTTAGTCGCTTCTGCCGTTCGGTCTTTGAGCTGTGATAGAAGCAGCTGTCCGCTCTGCTTCATGGTGCGTGTTTTTGCCACACCGAACAACCCGTGGCCATCCGTCACGACCATGGTTCTCCGAGGCCCCCTTCCTCTGAGGAGGTTTGGTCGGGCAGCTCGGGGCACTAAATAAAGCGCAGTCTTAATCATCAGGGGCTTTGAATTCGGTTTCCGCATCTGCCAGTCGATTTTGGGATTCCATGGTGGACCGATGAGTCGCCTAGTCTCCAAGTGCCGATTCACACGACAGACCAGCTCGTTACCAACCGTCTCCCGGGCAGACCTCCCTTTCCTTCAGCCCTCTGGACTGCGTGGTGCTGTGGCGCTTTGCAGAGATCACAGCGGTGAACGTTCTCTTGGCAATAGTCGCTTAATATCGATATGTAGTCAATACCTGGTAATAGGATGGTTTTAAAGAAAGACTTGTACTAGTAAACATTTTTAATTCTAGCAACATTATGTGTTATGTTTTCCAATAAAAAGATCACACTAGGCGTGTGTTTTGTTTTCTGAATAGCTTGCTCTTGCCAGAGATTTAAATATACAGTAGCTAATAAATTAACGTATTTGTACATCTTAATCAAGTCCAATTATTTAATGAATTGCATTGAGGAAGAAGATTAAATGGAAAGAATTTAACATTTCCTCAGTCCAGAAACACCGTTTGTTTCTTTTGTGATGCTTTAATTAGAAGACTGTTTCTCAGTTCAGCCCGTGGCTGTCTTTTTTTGAGCCATCATTGAACAACTTTGGGCTACATTGTGTGTCTCCTCAGTACAGAGCTTACGTAAGTTGTTATTCAGACAGTCACGTGTGCACCTCAGCCGGGGCTTTCTGCTGTTACTCAGCTAAACGCGTGCAGAGTGTGTGCCCTGGGGGCTCACGGGGAGCTCCGAGGGCTGGGGAGCACACGCTTCAGCAGGAAAACGAGCGGGCGATGCAAGATGCTTTGTGAACTGTCGGAACACACGACCCGGGGGGCTCCCCTAACCCTTAGGGCCCAGTGCTCGGGACTTCCTGGGCAGGTACCGTTTGGTGTTTGCTTGTGGTGCGCAGGGCCAAGCGTGAGCGGTAGAGGTAGGAACCCGACGTAGGTTCTTCTGGTCACCTGTTGTTGCCAAGGAACCACCCAGATTCAGAGTCACAGAACAATAAAAGGTCCACGTGGAGTTCTCCGGTCCGGGCTTCCCGACAGCATGCAGGCTGGGTTCCAGGGCCCTGCACCCCACGGGGGACGGGGGAGCCGCGCCGCCTGTGCGACTGGTCCGCGAGTGCACGCCGCCTCACTTCCAGCAGGTCCCGGTCGTGGCGTCAGCAAGACCGAGTCACGCTCTTCTGGCAGCACCGTAGCTGGGGGGTGGTGGCGGGGTGCAGTTCCTCCCGACAGTGTGTGGGGTGTGCAAGGCCAGGAACCCTGCCCAGCCTGTACGGGACCGGGTGGGGGTGGGGCCGCTCTTCGGTCGGGCCCTTACTGTCTGAGCATTTTCTGTTTTGCCAGGCTGCCCTTTTCGGGGACCTTTGGCTAGACAGAGCAGGCTTTAGGGGCCTTTTTGGGGGTGGGGAGGCACCTCCTGGCATTCCCTGGTTCTTGGGTCTGCAGCTCTGGTCTGGTGCACACGAGGCGGAAAGGAAATCCGGGGACCTTAGCCGAGCGTTGCTTCTAGAACCCCGAGGTTCCCCGCCAGCCTGCCCCCCTTCTTCCTGAGCCTCCTTACCGTCCTCCGTGTGGTCCCAGGCCTCTCAGTGGCACTGAGTGAGGGAACAGGGGACGTTGCCGACCCCGCTGGTATTTTAAGTCCCCCATCTACTCACTCTCCTGTAATGGCAACAATGCTCCCTGGAGAACATTGGTGGGGAACGCCCACAGCAAAGGTGGGTCACGGTGACATGAGTAGCTGAGGACCGTGGCCCTCAACTTTCAGGTGCCTTCAGGCACCGGGAGGGCCTTTCGCACTGGTTGCTGGGCCTCCCTGCCAGGGAGGGGGAACCTGGCCTTTCTCCTGGGTTCCCGGCGACCCTGCTGCTCCAGGGACCCCGCTGGATGAATCACCGCCTTGGAGACACGCTGGGGCGGTGGCAGGTCATCGTTTTAAATGACATTAATGGTGTATGTGGTTGCTTTCCGAAAAACGTTGCGATAAGTAAAATAAACAGGATATTAGGTCCAAAAATACTTAAAGGTTGATCTTTTTAAGATGACAACGCCGTATTTTTATGAAATTGGGGCCCTCTCATTTTTAGAACTGTTGTATGTGGCCTTTGAGAGTCCAAAAGAGCACACCTTTTGTTACAAAGAGAATACAGCAAAATAAATAAAGGAGAGAGGGAGGTGTGTGTGGGGATCAGCTGTTCTGTGGACATAACATGACACCGACTTTATTAGTCCCTCAGCAAAGAGCGTTTGACCGTTTGGATCCAACCACGCTCTGTGGTAAGCTCCGGACACGCGAGATCTTTTCCCGGGCTCCGAGGGGACATCAGAAAAGCCCTTCCACGTGGGTCCGAGCCGATGATGCCAACCTCGTTCCCGCTGAGCGCGCGTCGCCGTGCCTCACCGCCCTCGGAGCTCACCCTCTGCCCGAGTTGGCCGGGGCAAACGACACCGGAATTAAAACCGCTCCCGTCCCTGGTGGGGCCATATGTCTAGATCAGGGAGAACTCGGAGGTATCTCCCCGCAAAGATCACTAACTATAAAAAAGGGATGAAAACAGTGAACCGTCAGGCCGAAGTCTCTTGGCCATTATTCTTCCTGCGGAAGTTGTTGGAAGTGTGCGGCAGGGAGCCTTGCTCGTGAATATTCATCAGACCACGGTTCTCGTCCGTCGGGGGGCTGGGTATGTCAGAGTCATGAAGTGGTTCCTTGTCTCTTTCAGCTCCGTCGGCCTGGCCAAAGCTGCTCTGGAAGCGATTAATGGATTCAACCTCTTCGGCAGCCAGGTAAGAAAACAGCAGTAGCAGCAACAAACTTTGATTATTTTTTTTAATTACGTGTTTAATTAACCTGGCCCTTCATTAGGCAAGTCATTCCTTACGATCAGAGAGTGTCTGAAATTTATGAAGCAGCCCATGATTGAACAAGCTTCCCTTTGAGTGTGATTTGCCAGTTAAATTTTCATTTCCTAACTAAAAAACATTGCCTAATTAAAAAAATCTTTTGATACAGAATTCTCATTATCTTTGTTCAATAACTTTTCCTCCAAGCCCCTTGATGAGCTTTCCCGTCAGGCACTTCCACTCCAGCCTGTGTGTTGGTTTTGGTGCACGTGTGTCAGCGTGTGGCCCGTGCGGAGGGGCATCTGTGTGACCGTGTGCAGCCAAAGAGACGGAAGTTCTGATCTTAGCCGAACCCTCAGCTGACTATGATCAAATGTCTAAATCTCATTTTCTTTGGGATAAAAGGGAAACCCTGAGGGCTGCCTTAAGTTTTCCTAAGATCCTTAACCAGCTCCTGCACGTAATCAAGCACAGATCGAGCTGTCGATGGCGGGAATAAAACAGAAGGAACACAGGGTCCTTCTCGGGATCAAGAAGTCAGCTGATTTTCTGTAGCAATTTTTATAAAGATTTCTAAGGTGGGAGGACAGAGGAGGTTTCGGTGACGTTATAATCAGCCCTGAGCTATTAAAATGCTAAGCCAGTAAAGCCGCATTTGAGGACGTTACACGGAGTTGCCAACGGTGACGACTTTTGTCGGGGCAGCTGTGACTCCTCAAGGCTGCCTGTGGTGGCGTGGCGTCTTCCCCGCCCTCCCGCACGGCTCTGTTCTCCTCGCCGCGCTGCCTCTGGAGCGTGGGCTCTGTCAGGTCCAGAGCCCGGGCAGTGCGGAGACACCCCCACCCAAGGGCTGGGGAAGGGGAGCACTCGGGGCGCCCGCTGCCCCCACGCTTCTCCCTCAAGGCTTCCGACTGGAGAGAGGAGGGATCAGAGCTGCGGGGGCTGGGGTGGGGGAGCCCCTCACGTGTCCCGAGTGCTAACACTGCGCGTCTCCTGGAGGTTCGGGTGCCCCCGCAGGGCCCCCTGGTCGCTGGCAGCCTGTCTGTCTTCCTGGAGAGTCCAAGACTCGTGGATGCCCCACGCATCTGCCGACATTTTTACTTCCTCTACCCGCCCCCCGCGCCTCACTCTCGATGTGTTCACTTAAATGTGCATGTGTGTGCGTGTGCGCAGGAGAGAAATCGGAGGGCAGGCAGGAAGGGAGGCGGGAGTGGGAGGGTAACGTGCATAAAGAATGGTAGCCGTGTGTGCTGCAGCGGCAAAGGACAGGGACGGCCCCCCAGTGTCCGCTGGTGGACGGGTGCACACACGGCAGCGTACGGTCCAGCCGTGGCCGAGAACGGAACACTGGCATCGGCAGCAACGTAGCTGCGCCGGGTGGGCGCCGCGCTGAATGACATGAGCCCGAGAGACGGAAAGCCAACTCCACATGGCCTCTCGGATGCGTGGGACATAAATAAGGCAGGACACACAACCGGGACCCTGAGGTCCCAGAGGCAGAGAGCCGACCGACTGGCGGCTGCCCGTGGTGTGGGGGCACCCTGAGGGCTGAGGGTCACAGGCACACGCCCCCAGGTCCAGGGCAAGCCAGCCGTGGGGGCGCGCCGCAAGGGAGAGCGCAGTCACGGAGCGCGGTTTGTTCGGGAGTCGGGCCGGAGCTGCCAGTCTCACCGTGGGCTCCCCAGGTGCGGTCGGGGTGCACGGGCAGGGCTGTGATGACCCCAGGGACTGGGCGGAGACACTCGGCGTCCGCAGTCCGTCAGGTGTTCCAGACGACCTGTCCGCACAAAGCACTCTCGCACGCTGCTGTCTGGAATCAGGGAAGTCTGCGTACCGATGGGCCGAGCCCCGACCTCAGAGCGGGTGCTCATGCCGAGCAATGTGTTCGAGGTGACGCAGGCCTCGCTAAGTACTTCCCTGTGGCGCGTGCGGGCCTGTGTCAGCGCGTCTGACCATTCGAAGTCGGCGATGATTAGTTCCACACCTACGTCCTCCTTGATGATGCTTTTTAGCTGCCTCAGGCCCTGGGTGCCTTTGTCCCCTGGTGGATCTGGGCCACGTGCCAAAAGCAGGGTCTGTTTTTTAAGAGAACAACAAATAGTACAGTTAACTGGCCTTTGGCCTCAGCGTGGAAATGTGGTGACAGTATGAGATGGTCTTCCCCCTCGCACCTGTTTCTCAGAGGCGGGCCCGGGAAGAGGCCTCAGCAAGTAAGCCGTTCATTTTTGGCCAGAAAATACAAGTTGGCTGCTTATATTACATAATAAATAGCAAGAATTGCCAACTTTGGCATTTTACTTCATTATTTATAAATTATCCTACTTAGATTGTGTCTTTAAAAATTCAGCTCAAGGCGGACTGACGTGGCATTGCAACGAGCTTTATTCACTGCCAGCCTGCAAGCGAGCGAGTCCTATTATTTGGTGCGTTCGCAGGCTGCCAGCATCTGGGACCCAGGCGTTTCTCTGCAGTTTTGCTCCAGCCGCCCCCCCCCCACCCGCTCCCCTGCCCCCTGGATCCAGATCCCAGCCTCGGGCCTCTCCTCTTCCACGAAGCACCCAGGTTCCTTGCTTTGCTTCTGCCCGGTTACCTTCAGGGGCCCCTCTCATCCCCGTTCCTGATCTGAGCCCCTCAGCCGGCGCCTCGCCGCGCCCTGCGTGGACGGCCTCTTCGTGTCAGGGCTTGTCGGGCCCAGGGCGGAGCGCCCCCCGGGCCGCGCCTGGAGGACAGGGGCCAAGCGCCGTCTCGTCTGCTTTCCTGAGCTCGGAGAACGCGGACTTGTCCGACTCAGTCTGGTGGAGGGAGGGGTCGGGGAGGAGAGCGGCGTGTCCGTCTGGTTGCTGAGTGACAGCCTGTCGTTCCTTGTCCAGCGGCTGGTTTGCCGGAGTTAAAAGAGGCGCCAGAAATGGGACTGTGACTGACAAGTCACTGTGCTTCAGGAGCTGATATTCGTGTGTGGACGTGGGTTAGCAGGGAACATGGGCGCGTATTGGCTCTGCCGTGTGGACCTGGGGCCTAGATTCGCTCTCTGCGTTCCAGGCCGGGCGGCGACTGGTGCGGCGTGTTCTGGTCTCAGGGCGAGAAATGGGGGAAGATTTCAAAGGCTGCGTGGAACCAGCGCGGTCTCCGTGACAGCCCTCCTCCTCCTTTCCCCACGTGGCTTTCTGAGTGTTCTCTCGAGAGGCTCTTTGGTTTCCAAAAATACTTGGCTCCCCAGGAATGGCGCTAAACCACATTTACGTGCGACTCTGCTCTTGAATATGGAAAGCGCTCATAATGGCTGAAGAGTAAGTTTTTTTTTAACTTGGTGAAACTTGGTTAGCAACCAGTGAACAGTCTTTTGTTCAAGTTTTGGGTTCTTAAGTGATGTTTTTTAGTGTGGGAAGTTGTATAACTGAGAGACTTGATTTTGAACCCTTGCTGTATTAAACTAAGGTTTAACGTCCGTTTTCAGTAGGATGAGAATGATAGTATCTACCTATGGGGATTAAATGAGACAGCTTCCGCGAGAAGCCGGAAGCCCGGTGCCTGACACCCAGGGCGTGCTGGCTGGTGTTACTGACATTGTTATTATTTTTTGAGATTCTCCTGTGTTCATATTTTAATCAAGTTGTATTTATATCCATAAGTCTAGGTTGTATCTAGATTTGTTTAGTTTGATCGTATAATAAACATTCTTTACCAGGACTGTACAATGAGATTTTATGAATCTGTATTACTTTTTGCGTTATTTCTGGTCAAAGATGTTAACTAAACTAGTATTTGTATTTTTATTAAAGAAAATGTCTGCAACTGACTAGTTATAGTCAATACATTTGGGTTTATAAGATAAGGAGAAATGGGGAAGATAGAAAAGTGACATTTATTTTTTATTATAAAACTAGGAGTTTATTGCAAGACATTTGAGAAATGCTGACTGTGCTCAGAAGGCAGGCAGGGCCTCTGCGATGCCCCCTCCAGGGCGGCCAGCAGTGCCCCCTCGGAGCTCGGGACCCTCCTCGCGGGGGCGGCCCAGACGCTGCGCTCCCTGCTGCAAGTTCTCACCCCACCCCCCTGTCGCGCAGGGCTGCTCGTGGTCGGTGATCTTCGTGGACCTGGACGCCCACAACCGCAACCGGCAGACTCTGTGCTCGCTGCTGCCCCGGGAGTCACGGTCGCACGTGAGACGTCCCCCGACACGTCCCCTGGCTGCCCCGCGGGGGCGCCCCTCCCTGACACACCATTAGACCCCAGCTGTGGTAGACATATGCGGGTTTTCTGTAGGGTTACCTGTGGCTCTACTTTTAGGAAACACCCAAAATGGAATGATTTAATGATTTAAGAATGACTATCACGTAGAAGTAAAGAAAGATTTTGACAAAAAGAAATATGCAAATAATATGCTCTCTACTCATTACTGCTCCGCTCAGTTATCGTCTCGGGGCGATACCTTTGTGTTTACAGGTTTCCACGTGTTTTGTGTTCATATGTAACACTTTCACTTTGCCAAACGGCGAATATTGTTGGTAAGGCCTGACAGCCCCGTTCCGTGCACGGACCTGGCTGCAGGTCGGCCAGCGCCTCCACGGCGTCACCGTCCGTGGCTGCCGGTGCACCCGCCTCCTTGCGGAGCATTGCAATTGTTTTGTTTTCACTATTACAAACCGTTGTTATGACAAATGAAGTCGTAATGACTAATTATCGTTGTCAAATTTTTACACACTGCCTTAGTGAGTATCAAGGGCAAGTTCAGGGTTGACCCTTGTAAAATTCTCCGCGCTAACGAGTGAAGATTCCACCGCGCCCCCGCCCCCCTGAGGCTTCCCACATGGCACAAACATCTCCGTGCCCCGGAGCCCACGCCCGCGCTGGCGGTCGCTCCCTCCTCAGCTCCCCCGGGGCCCTCTGTGGCCCTCACCGAGTCCCTGTGGGCGCTGACGTCCCTTCTTGTTTCCGTCGCCCCAGAACACAGACGCCGCCCTGCTGCCCTGCATCAGCTACCCCGCCTTCGCCCTGGACGACGAGGCGCTGTTTGTGCAGACACTCGACAAGGTGGTTCGGAAATTAAAAGGAAAATACGGATTCAAGCGCTTCTTGAGAGACGGGTATAGGACATCCTTGGAGGATCCCAACAGACGCTACTACAAACCAGCTGAAATTAAGGTATCACGGAAGTGCCCCCCGCGGCCCAAGCACCGACGGAGGGGGCAGCCTCCCCGGGCGGGCGCGCGTCCCAGCTCTGCCGCCTGGCAGCTGCGCGCAGCTTCGTTGACCCCCTGGGGCTCTCACTCTCCGCTGGTGAGATGACAGTGCCTGCTGCCGTTGGCCCTGCTGTCGGGGCCTCGCGTGGGTGAGATGAGCCAATCTGCGTGAGAGTGCGCAGGAGGGGCACTGGCGGGAGACGGCGGGACGCAGCCGGCGGGGGCAGCCCCCACGGCGGTTCGCTCACACCAACACGCTTCCCTTTGCAGCGCAGCCTCTGGACACGGAGTCTCACTTATTTCGTATTTCAAATACACATGCGTAGCCCTGTATCTAGATTTATACAAGCTGATTTTTTAAATATTTTGTTTATTTTTTGAGGGGGAGGGAGAAAGGGAGAGAAACATCAGTGTGCGAGAATCCACCGGTGGCCTCTCTCACGCCCCCAACTGGGGACCTGGCCTGCAACCCAGGCGTGTGCCCTGACTGGGAACTGAATCGGCAGCAGCTCAATCCACTGCGCCACACCAGCCAGGGCCAGATTCACGCCAGCCGATTTTAAGCTGTGCGGAGAGCTGTCCGGCCCACAAAGGCCAGCACCCCCCACAGCGCTGCAGATTCGCGTCAGGGGGCAGACCGCAGGTGGTAAGCCCGGTCACAGCCGTGGCCCGCTCACCGAGAACAGGTGCGGGCTCCTGAACCTCTGTGCCGGCGAGCCCAGGCCGGGGACGCTACTGACCCCCTACACAGGACAGATCCCACAACGGGGAATTTTTGGCCCAAAACTTCACCAGTGCTGAGGTTGAGAGACCTCGGTGTGGACTAACAGGCCGTCACTGTGGGCTGCCCCCAGCAGCCCGCCAGTCGGAGCTCCGGTTGCCCTAAAACTCCCATCTGCACTCCCAGCTCTCCGTCCGGCAAGTCAGTCTAAGGAGCAGATTCCGTCCGGCTTGGACCCATCAGCACTTCCAGGCCACAGTCTCCTCCTGCGGCTTCCGGGCCCTTCCCGGTGTGGCCGGCCCAGCCCCCGTGTTGGGTTTCCGCTCTCACCGTCCTTCCTTGCCTGCCCCCCCCCACCCCAGGGACCACGGGTTCACCGTCAGCCCCTTCAGCAGACTGCGCCGTGCATCTGCCGTCTGCACAGCCGTGAGGTTCCCTCGGCGCATCTCCCTGGGGAATCTGTCCAGCATTCTTTGAGGCCCCTCCTTTCTCATATGGCCTCCCGGACCCTGGACGGACGCAGGCCTTCCGCTCCCTGTGTTCCGAGTGTCCCGTGGACGGACATTTCAGGAGGGGTGGCAGCTGGTTCCTCCCGGGCTGCCTCCCGTGGGGCTGGGAGCCTGCAGAGCAGGTGCTCCGGGGAGCCTTCAGAGCCCTCCGTCCGGCGGTGCGGCCATCACCACGTTCTTGTTGCATTTTTGTTGAAGGAATGCGTGCTTTGTGATGGGTAAACAAATGAGCCCTTCAACAATGAGTTCTGAGAGGGTTTTTTTAAGGAACAACGAAGCTACTTGTAAGATCAGTCCCATTTTTTTATCACCGTAGATACACATTTTTGTATATCCTGACTGTCATTGTTCTAGTTCATAGATCTTCCTAATTGTTCTAATGAATTGCTCATGAAATGTTTAATACTCTGTTTTCTGTTTTAGCTGTTCGATGGCATCGAATGTGAATTTCCCATATTTTTCCTGTACATGATGATTGATGGTGAGTGAGCTTGTCTCCCGAAGGTTAAGCTTTCGGGTGTGTGTTTAAGGAAGAGCTGACATGAAACGTGACTTTGTTCTGTGAGCAGAACAGACTCCGCCCCCAGTGACGGTCACTCTGCGTTCTCATGCGCTTTCCTGCTTTCTGATCGAGTGCCAAATAATTTAAAGAATTAAAAAATGCTTCGAATTATTTTTAAAACAGTACAGCTATCTTTTCATGTTTACAAAGAAGACTTCTCAACGCATAGAAACCATGAATACTAATTTAATCTGCGACATTGCGAAATACCGCTAACATTTATGCTGACGAATAGAAAGATTTCAATTAAAATTCAGCTCTCGGTTCTAAATGCTAACATGACCTTCTAAAATTGATTTCCTGGAAAAATATCACACATTTTCATTACCTTTTTTCAATTTTATTTTTATCATTTATGTAGAAAATTACCAAAGTAATTATAACTGGGATTATAGATTTTTCCAGGGTAAAATTTCTTTGGTGCTTACTGGGCTCAGATGCTATTGGGATTTTTCTTTTATGTTTTAGGCGTTTTTAGAGGCAATTCTCAGCAAGTCAAGGAATATCAGGACCTCCTGACTCCCGTGCTTCATCAGACCACGGAAGGTACAGTGGGATCGTTTTTCCAAGAAGTTTTTCCTACTAATATTCCCTTAATGTTCCTTTGAAATGCGTAAATGATTCCTTTTAAGCAGAGCAATTTATATTAAATTGAAAAAAAATGAGTGGGGCGTTGAATAAATTAGAAAGAATGCTCCGTTCATTTGTGGCAGTAAACTTGCTTTTACAAAAGGAGCTCCTTTGGCAAGACGGAGGTGAGGCATCGGGGTGGCTGTGGCCACAGTGGCTGGGGAACCGCCCGCCAGGCAGGCAGAGGCTCTGCCCCCGACCTGCGGCCACCCCTCTGCTCTCTGTGGCATGACATCACCTTACATGGCCGGCCGTCATCCAGGTCACCAGCAGTGCTGCGTTCCGGTGGGCGCCGCCGCCCAGGGGCCACCTGGAGGCTGTGCCCCAGGCGGAAGGCGCGGCCAGCTGCCAGGAGCCGCCTGGCCTCCACTCTGGAGCGGCTCCTAGGGCTTCGGCGTGGTGTTCCGAATGCCTGCCTCGGGCCGGAGGGCCCCCTGAGGCGGGACTTGGTGTTTTAGGGAGGGTCAGAAGGCCCAGTCTGATGAGCGGCGCGCTGGTTCCGTTAAACACCTGCCAGCGGGGCCCAGAAGGGAACGCGCCAGGCTTTCCCGTACGACGCGGCAGCTGCTGGTCAGAGGGTTTGGGAGAAGTTCCACATGTCGTTGGCGGGTGGACCTGTTTGCAGATAGGCCTGCTCTCTCCTGGGTGAGCAGCTTTGAGAGCGTCCTTGTGCGGAAGGTGAAAACCGTTGGGCCTCGGCGACGGGCGGCTGGCCCTGGGGACCGGATTGGGCACCGAGCCCCTTCCTCTCGCAGGCGGGGTTTGTGCCGTTCCTTTGGCCTCTTCCACCGGGAGGGTCTCAGCTTCGTTGCGTCACGCTCTGTGCTCACCCTTTGAGTACTCGTTAGGGTAGTGAGGTGTTCGTGGATAAACCGAGTTCCAAGTTTCAGTTGACGTTCAAACCAGTCACTTATGTCTTTACGCTCCAAAGAGCCGTTGCCCAGCGTGAGAGGTGACCTGGCGGGTGTCGTGACAGTGTGGTGACTCTCACTGTCCCTGGGTGGGACCGTAACACGCACGTGCTCGGCTGCAGGCCGCTTGCTGCGCGGTGGGGAAGCGAGCCACGCCGTTGGCTTCGTCACGGTCCGAGCGGTGCCCGGATGGTTCTCTGCGGACGATAGACTTTCCCGCGGGTTTGAGGCACGGACGCCACCGATGACTGGTGCGCGAAGGAGGAGTTTTAAAGAACCCTGTGCAACTTTATTTGAAAAATTGTTTCCCATGGGCTGGTGCTACAAAAAGTCTTCGAATGTTGTTGTTTTCCCCTTTATATTATTTATCCACAAAGATTCTAATCTTTAAACAATAATGCAATGGGTCGGTCACAGGGGAAGGTGGGTTTTTCTCTTCGATGACGGTAAATGGCGGGTGGTGGGCTCCATGTGTAAATGGGGATTTCTTCGCTCTGCGCGGCGGCTAGGGTGATAAGTCTCCGTTCAGGATGACCCCAGCCCTCACCGTGAAGCCCCCACGGACTCGCCCTTTCACGCACAGCTGCTTCTGCGTCTCCGAACATTTGCGCGTGGTCGCAGTCTTTGTCGGCTCGCCCAAAGGAGCGAGAACGAAGTGCTTCGCTTCCGAAGGGGACTGCGCGCGAGGCGGTGGCTGCTGTGGAGCGCACGCTGTCAGATGTCAGACCGCGGTGCAGGGGCGAGAGGCTTCTTCCGCGGCTTCCCTGGCGGCTTCCGAAGGGGCCGCGGCGCCCCGTTCTGTGCGGCCCTCGGAGCCCTGGCGTTAGCTCCCGGTGTACACCCTGCCCCCCTCACTGCTCATCGCACGTCCTGGAAGGGAAGCTGCGGGGAGGACGTGGACCTGCTGTGTCCAACTGTTGCTTTTTCCGCGCCGCAGGTCACCCTGTGGTGCCCAAGTACTACTACGTGCCGGCGGACTTCGTAGAGCCCGAGAAGAGAAACCCTGGCAGTCAAAAGCGGTTCCCTAGCAACTGCGGCCGTGACGGAAAGCTGTTTCTTTGGGGACAAGCCCTTTATGTCATCGCCAAACTCCTGGGTAAGTGGAGAGGGCTGGGTCACCAAGCCCACGGAAGCATGTCCCTGCCGACATTTTTCTCGGACTTGGGCAGAGTGTGAGCCACTCAGAGGTCCTGGGGGAGTTTCTTGGTACGGAAAGGCCTAGAAATACGCCTGTTTCCCAGAAGGTGACAGACAGTTCCTGGGACGATGGTCAGGCAGGTTTGGGGCCCGCCGCGGTCCCCCGGGGCCGCCTCCCGCTCGGTGGGCGGGTTTCCAGCAGAAGGCTGCGGGCACTTTGACTTACCTCCATACACTCCCATAACGTTCCGATTTAATGTGATGGCCGTAGTTGGTCAAAGCTTTAATAAACCACTTGCCAAAAGGAGTCGGTTATCTCTAGGTTCTCTTCTTTCCAATAAATACATAGCAGTTTTACTCAGCTAGATGCTAAATGGGACCATTATTCACAATTCTCTGAAGAATTGATTTTCATCTACTCCGAACACTTCAGCTGGAAATGGGTGCTCTGGCCACACCGACGCGAAGGCTAATGTAATGAGCAGAAAAAAGTGTTGTGCATCTCACTGCACCGTTCCTTGCTAAAATTTCAAGTACTATTAGCGTTTGCATCCAAAAGGCTAACCTACTAGAGTCGGAATCCCTTCGTGGCTAACAGGTTGCGGGCCCGGCGGATTACGACCCCACCTGTGCTGGCAGAGCGGCTTGCCGCGCGAGGTGCGCGCCGTCTTCGTTGTTCTGGTGCTGCCGCGCCAACGCCGTGTGAGCGACCGCCTTGGGTTTCTTTGTTTGCATTCCATTTGGGCGGAATATTTCAACGTCCAGATTCCCAAGTCAGGTTTCTCACACATAATATATAACAGCGAATAGACGCTGACCAAAGAAGAGAGAATTAAGCCAATGCTGTGTGTTTAGACCTCTCATTTCCTGACTGCATTTTCTGGGTCTCCATATAAACTTTTAATGGCAATTTAGGAACCTGTAGAAGAATTTTTCTTTCATCAAATGGACAGCTTTTGGTAAGGAGTTTGTGTTATTTATGCAGATTTTGCTTTTATGTTTTCCAAAAGAAAAAAGATACATACATAAATTAGTTTTCTTAGAATCAAGCCCAGGTTGGTGAGGGTATCTCTGGTTAGAATGCTATTTTTCTCCCTCTTGCAGGGATACAAAGAAACCTTATTGATACTCAGAGCTAAATAAAAATTTTAGGAGAGAAGCAGCTGAGCTGTGTAAGGACGAGAATCTTAATGCCAGACTCATGAATTTCTATGCACTGGCGCTATACTTGGAAATTGCAGATGAGAGGGATGAAAATCTGTGGTTCTGAGGCTGGAAACTGGTCCCTGGGAGAAGAGGCATGAGGTCTAAACCTGCCTCTTGCACGGTGCTGTGTGTCCCGCCTGAGGTCGACAGGTTAGAGAGAGCGCTATTTGAGCAAAGCCTCCAGGTAAAGGCTGAGAA
Organism: Anoura caudifer; assembly: GCA_004027475.1. Classification (NCBI taxonomy): domain Eukaryota; kingdom Metazoa; phylum Chordata; class Mammalia; order Chiroptera; family Phyllostomidae; genus Anoura; species Anoura caudifer. The sequence continues at coordinate 25,935 of PVKU01005653.1, read as the reverse complement.
GGCTAATGAGTTGGGAATGCGGAATCGGCCATCCTCGACATCAGCACACTGAGCTTTAAAAAAAGAGAGAGAGAGAGATGGAAAACAGGATCAGTCAGTTAAAAAAAAAAAGCATCGGCCCTTCCTTGCGCCAAAGTCAGTGTGCCGAATGTAGAGAGATGTTCAGTGTCAATGGCACTTTCTTGTGTGAAGACCGGAGTGAGCAGAAATAGTCCAGGTCACGCTTTCATCTCCGTTTCATGATCAAAAAGACGACTTCAAAGGAGGATCTATTTCTCTTGTCTCTGCTGAGCTTCTGAAAAGGCAGCAGAGCTCATGACGAAGGGGCTGCGCGCTGTGGGGCTGCGTCCTTACCCGCCCTGGGAGGGACAGACGCCGCACGGTCCCCAGCACTCGGGCCCAGCAGTGGCCCCCTGGGTCCCGGGCCCCCGGCTCCGGTGGATAAGGTCTCAGAAGGCTGAGTCCTCCAGTTGCTCCTAACAATCGGCACCTGCCCCGTCGGGCTTCTGTGGAGGTTGCTGAGGTTCTAGATGCGACCACATTGACGAACGGAGCCCCATTGGCTCATGAAGGGAGCCTTGGTTGGGTAGTTATTTGACAGTATTTTGTGGGTCGTTAGTTAGAGTTACATGAAAATAACGGAACAGCAAAATCCTTTAAAATGTTCTGCAGTAGCGTGTGGCTCTCACCAATTCGTGTGAGCTGGTGTCCAGTGAAACCCGATTGGACCCTCTTGCTCTCCGTACGCCTTACTGAATAATTACACGTCAAAACCTGTGCGAGTTTTATTCCACCGTCGGAGCGAAAAGGCCCAGTCCGGAACCGCATTTCCTGGCCAAGGCCTCAGCTGCCCACTGCGTGGTCCGAAGACAGTTAATTATTGCAGCATTTTTCTTTCTTTAGAAAAATTAGGCTTTGAGAAAATCAGTGTTTGCTCTAAAATAGGTGACTAAATTTTAGACGTGTCCATCTTAAACCAGGCATGACATATTTGAAGACACAACACTTGACTCGCCTTGGAGTAAAATGAGCATTCGCTGCCTTCACCGTTAACTATGGAGGTTCAGAAACTCTCCGAGTGAGACAGGCAGGTGCCGTTGAGGATTCCCAGGTGGAAATGACCGTAAAAGTGTTTATCACATAAAAGTCCCTTGAAAATTATCTCTGGACTGAATGTTTTGTGGTTAAGAAAACCAGAGATACATAATGTAAGATTGATGGTAATTTGCAAAGTCACCAAAACCATTACTTAAGTTTAATAACATATTTTCTTGTTCCATGTTCTTTAAAAAGCGGAGCTAGCATGTCAGTTGCGTAGCTTTCCAGGAAGTCTGACTTCCAGGCGTTTCGACACATAGGCGGCCGCTCTCCTCCCCGCACGCCAGGCGCTGGCGGGGACCACCTGCGTGGAGCTGCTGCGGGCGGAGCGAAGCTCCCCGCAGACCGGAGCCGAGCACGGCTGTCGGCGACTGGGGAACCCTTTCAGGAAGGGCACTTTGAAAGCACCATTAACGAGCATCGGGACGTAAAACAAAGCGTGTTCTGTGAGGAATGCTGAATTATCGAGCAGCTTTAATTAACTACAACTTTCCAGCACACACAAACTCCCAAAATGTTCAGGTGGATGAAAACCTCCTTGTACTCACAAATGACTCTTTTTTCTTTCTGCAGTAGCAGTTTTTAATTTCTCAGGGGTGTTAACCCTAGGGACTTTTAAGGTGAAAAAGGCGATACAGAAGTCCATTAAGTCATCCCGAATGTCGCGGTGTACGTGTACAGGGACGTGGTGCTGGACCTGACGTCCGCGGCCTCCGCAGCGCAGCTCCCAGCGCACGCGCCCCCGCTGCGCGTCCCTGCCGCTGAGCCCGGCGAGGCCTGACGCTTCCACCCTCCGAGACTCCTGCCGAGCCTGCTAGCGTGTCCTCAGTAATTTTGGTGCCATGGCAAAAATTCGCTTGCTCTGTTAAATGTTCTGTAACTCGTTTCATTAAAGACACAAAAGCTCTTAAGATGTTCCTTTCAGCCTCGGCAAGTGCTCTTTGAGTGACACGCAGGGCGTGTTTCATAAACTCTCTGTTTATAGCAGAGCAAACACGGACGACCCAGTGTGTCCTCCAGGGTGTGGAAGGCCGTCAGGTGTCCGTTCCCTCAGGCTTGTGCCTCTTTGCCCGCAGAGCAGTGCCACGGACGTGGCTCAGCGAGGACCTCTGTTTTGCTTCCCGAATGGTAAAAATCAGTGCAGGGAGAAAACAAAACAGAACAATTGACCTGACCCGTGAAGGTCACGGTTACCGTTGTGGAAGTGAAGCCAATGACTGCAGTTTCCGAATGTGCTCACCACCCCCTGCCCCTCCCCCACCATTTGTGATTTTGTTACTAAGTTGCTGGAGTACCTGCTACGTGCAGCTGGGGAACAGCCAGGAGTGAGGCGCATGCCACCTGCAGGGATGGGCGGTGCCGCCCAAGGGCGGGGGAGGGGAAAGTGCAGAGAAGCTTTTTCAAAAGGCTTGGTTAACCATTTTACTCATATTAACTTTAATAGGTTAACATTCGTGCTTTCTAAGGATATGAGATTTCTTAATTTATCTGCCATCGTTTATAAATAACAAAACAATAAAGAGAGAGCCTCGTTTCTGTAGCATACAACAGCGAAACATTAATTATGTAAAATGCTTCTTGGCGGAGCAGAAATTGTTCCACATCTCAGTGAGCAGACAGATGAGGTAGGGGAATAATTTGCTGCTACTTAAAATATCCCTGCACTAATGAACCCAGCATTATGAGCTAGACCAATATTAATACATCGAAATTATAGGTCGTTATTTGCCATAATTAAGCCCATATTGGTTCAGTTCAAATTTTGCCAAAGTATATTCTTTTCAGAGCGAGAGAAGAATGTTCTGTGCTCTGCCCCCTGCCCTGGGCAGGAAAACGGTCACCCGTGAGATCTGAGTTGTGTGCTGTTCGCTCCTGGCCCACCACTGCTGTGGAGGGTGTCCGTGTTCTTGAGAGGCCAGGTCCGTGTTCGGGAAGGAGCCCCAATCCGGGGGGAGCGAGCCCGCCCGCGTCTGCCGCCGGGCTCCGTCGTCTAACCAGCCGGGTGTGCCCGTGGCGTGGCCCTCGGCGCCTTCCCTCACCGCCCGTCAAACGGTGAGGCGCTGTGGGGCTTGGTACACTGACACGCGTGGGAAGCCCAGGTGGTGCCAGACACGTAGTGACTGCCGTGCGAGCCTTGCTGCGCGGTGACTTCTGCTGCCGCCGCCGCTCCTTCTTGCCCTTGTTATTCTGTTATTGATGCCACTTTTGTTATTATTAAAATAGCAGTATTAAATTCAGTAGCCCCGACAGTCACTGAAAACCCCGTTGGTGGTTTTGTCTCATGGCGGACGCTGCCCGCGTGACTGGAAGTGACCCCAGACCAGAGACGGGGTGAGGAACGCTCCCCCGCGTTTCGGAGTTCCTCGCCACCTGAATGCGCTGCCTGCGGAGCTGAGGCCCCTGGGTGAGCTCGGACCGAAAGGCAGCACGGTGTCCGTCTCACGTGGTTAGTGCAGAGCCGAAGGTCAGGAGTGGAATCGCACACTTTCACCGCTGACCCACTCCGGCTGGAGTGGGGGCCGGCCCCCGCCGCCGACACGCGGCGTCGCCCTCCTGCTGCAGCCTGGGCTCCATCGAAAGCTGCCACCAGGCGCGGCCGCGTGGGAAGGCTCCGCGTTCACTGCAGCCGTAGAAGTGCCTGCCCCACGCGGGCCTGGGCCCCGGCAACGGCCCCGCCCAGAACCCCCTGTAGAACTTGACGTCGAATTCGAATTCGGCGTCAGGAAGCACTTTGCCTTTTTTACCAGCCAGTCTCCGCCCCTGAGAAGGTGCGGACGTTCTTTTCAGATCGGCTCTGGGGGTGTGATGTGTGCACCACGCGCGTGCACCTCGGGGTCGCAACCGGGCCGTTCTGGACGCCCGGAGAGTTAGCTGTGCAGCCCTCACTATGACTCCAGAATGCGGCACCCCCGCCCCGCCCGCAGGCTGTCGGGCCGTGAGCACCCACCTCCCCGGTCACTTCGCTGCCCCCCAGCGCCGGACGATCGTCCCTCCGTTCGCCGTTGCTGTAGACTTGCCTCTTCTGACAGGTCGGCTGCCTCGGGGCCTGCAATGAGTGGCCCTTGGTGGCCGGCTCCTTCCACCCCGCCGGCGTGCACAGTTCACCAGCGCTTCGTGCCCTTTACGGCAGCCCATCGTGTGCGTGTGCAGAGCACGCCTGCCGTGTCCACCCAGCCGACGGCGGACATCCGGCCGGCTCCGCTTGTTCGCTGTTACGAGCAATGCCGCCATGAAGGCTCACACCCACTACGGCTGACGCGTGCCCCCTCCTCCTGGGCGTGTGTCCAGGGGTCAGACTGCTGGGTCACACGGACAGCATTCAGTTGTCCCAGCGCTGTTTGTGAAAACCTGTCCTTTCCCCCGCTGGGTTATTTTGACACCCCGGTCAGAAATCAGTTGACTGTGCACGTAAGGGTTTATTTCTGGACTCTCAGTCTTGTTCCATGGATTTCCGTCTTCATGCCAGTTCCACGCTGTCTTAATTGCTGTAGCTTCTTCCTTTTAATCCAGGAGCCTTTTGTTACTTTTCCTCACCTAATCTATCCGGCTGACAGATGTGGCAGGAACAGAGAGCATTGTTGTCTTTTTGGTCTTTGGGGCAAAGCATTTGGCATCTTCCTTCTTTCCTTTCCTTTCCTTCCTTTCCTCCCTCTCTCTTTTTTCCTTTTTTTCCCTTTCTTTTCTCTTCTCTTCTTTCTTTGCCATGGGTTTTCCACAGATGCCCTTTACCAGGCTGAGAAAGTTCCCTCCTACCCCAGTTTGTTGAGTGGGTTTATCATAAGAGGAAGGTGGATTTTGTCAAGTATGTTTTTGGTGTCTACTGAGACGACCCCATAGTTAGGGTGTCCTTCTTGCTGTTGAGGGGGTACATCACAGTCATTGATTTCAGGGGTGTTAAGCCATCCTTGCATTTGTGGGATAAATCCCACTTGGTCACGGTGTGTGATCCTTTTTATATGTTGTTACGCTTTGTTTGCTAGTATTTTTGTTGAGGGTTTTTGTGTCTCTATTCAAAAGGAAAGTTGTTCTGTAATTTTCTTGTCATCTTTGATTTTAGTGTTAGGGTAATGCTGGTCTCTTAGAATGAATTGGGAGGTGTTCCCCCCACTATTTTTGGGAAAAGTTGGTGAAAGATTGGTTTTAATTCTTTAGCTGTTTGGTAGAATTCACCAATGAAACAATACACCAGCCAGGGCTAATACAGACATTTGCAGTTGTAAATTTACCTCTGAATATTGCTTTAGCTGCATCTGATAAGTTGTGGTATATTGTGTCTTCATTTCTAATCATCTCATCAGAAAGTACATTAGGAATTATTTTTTAATTTCCCTTTTGATTTCTTCTTTGGCCCATTTGTTACTTAGGAATATGTTTTTTAGTTTTCACATATTTGTTGCTGATTTCTCATTTCATTCTGTTGTGGTCAGGGAACATACTTTGTATGATTTTATTCCTTTTAAATTCACCGAGGCACGTTTTACGGCCTGCGGTACAGAAGCTGTGCCGCGTGCGCTGAGAAGGAGGTGGATTCTGCTCCTGTGGGTGGCGTGTTCTAGAAACATCTGTCAGCTCTGCTGGTTTCGTGTGCTGTCCAGATGCATTTTGGGTAACGTCCTTTCCCTTTCTTCCAGCTGATGAGCTGATCAGCCCCAAGGACATCGACCCCATCCAGCGCTACGTGCCCCTGCAGGACCAGCGGAACGTGAGCATGCGGTTTTCCAACCAGGTAAAGGGGTGTTGTCTGTCGGAAGTTACTCGCCCGCAGGCACCTAACGCTTAACTGGAGAAGGGCTTTTGTTTGGAATGGGGTTTTGATTGCTCCTGCTGAGGGCAAGCCGCCTCTCTTTCGGTTCGTCAAGATTTACTGGTGTGCACGTCAGCCATGCTTTACTTTTCAAAAAGTGCCGCGGTGAAGGGTCCCTGTTGTGAGGAGTGTGAGTCCCCGTGTCCAACAGGCGGTCTTCCGGGTAGACGTGGTCCTCTTCCCGGCGGTCACGGTTAAGGTGCCAGGTGTGCGTGCGGGTGAATGGGGTGGGGGGAGGATGACACCGACTGTCACTGGAGGAAGTGGGTCCCGTGAGCGGCCCTGTGCTCGCCGTCCCTCCAGGGCGGTGTCTCCACGGCAGGACGGGGAGGTGGCGTGTTGGGGGAAGGAATGGTTTACATTTTATACACTTGGTCCTGTGGGTTCAGGTCGTGTGTGTCAACAGAATGAGTGTGTGCAGGATCAGCAAGATCGGTGTCAGCTTGAAAAACCCTCGACTCCCCAGCGACCGCAGCCAGGAAGACCTGGCCTGGACCCGCCGTGGGCCGGGAAACCGCCCGAGGAGAGAGGGAGTGGGCCGGGGTGTGTGCCGGGGCGCCAGCCGGGGACAGCTGTTCACCGGGAATAGCAGGCGTCAGCACTCACAGACGATGTGCTCCCGAAATTCAAATGCTCCTTTTATTTAAGAAGCGTTTGTATGCAGAACGCACACACAGCTAAAGGCTCGATTTAGCGAGAGGAGGGGAGAGCCGGCAGACCGTGAGGACCTGTCCCGCCATCTCCGATTCCCTTGATGGTCTTCAGCAAAGCGCGGTGACTCGGAGCGCTTCGTGGATCGGAAGCTGTTTGGGAGACCTTTAAATAGACGTTACGGTTTTCTCAAGAATATGAAGTCCCCGTGTTAGCACGTGGTAGCGTTTCCCCTGGCCCGCTGGCTGCTCTCTCAGGCGGGGACGCGGCCTCTGCCTTAGTCAGCACCTGCGTCCGCGCAGGGCCGTGTCCTCGCCAGGGCGGGGGTCCTGCCGACGCAGGGGAGGGGTCCAAGGGGGGGAGCTAGCACCGCCTGAGTGGGTGTGACGGTGGAGAAGTTCGACTTTGAGACAGCGGTTCAAGAAGGCTGCCTACCCCGTCGTCAGAGGCGGAGCCCAGCAGAGGCAGAAATGTGGGGGCTGGGTGTCGCAGCAGCTCGCCCTGGGGGCAGTCAGGTCAGGTCCCCAGACGTCTCTGCAGCCAGCCCGCCCACCTGTGACGTCCTGTTGCTGGGCTGCATCTGCAAGTGTGGCACTCGGCTGCGGCTGCCACGGGCCAGGTCCCTGGTAACCTGGGAGCGGTGGTGGCGGGTGATGTGACCGGCAGCCGGATTGTAGGGAGTCAGAGCACCCAAGGGTGGAAGCCCAGCTGTTCACACAGTGAGCCTGCTGCGCCCCGCGCCGCTCCTGGTTTAGCCGATTCACCGGGGAGCACTCCTGCGGCTGGGACTTGTCCCCGTGCCCCCTAATCCTCGTGTCACAGCTCTTCCTGTCTTTGAAGGCTCGTCGGTCTTAGGCAATTTAAAGGAATTGTGCACGAGGCTCAGTTTTGCTTGGTCACTTCGTTCTAACGCCCACAAACAGTGTAACCAACCCGAGACAGTTTCTACTTAAAGGATTTGAAAAACTTCACTTGCTTGGCCAAGAAAGAATTTGTGTGGGACCAAGAGCCTAATTTATCTGCAAGCGTGGGGGTGAATTGAGTGCTGAACGGTCCTTACGATTATTACAGTAAAACAGAATAAAGTAGCCCAGGCATCAAAACTGCTTCCGAAGGCCCGGCCTTCCCGCGCCGCAGCCTCGCGGAGGTTCCTCGCAGGAGACTGCGCCCTTAGGCTGCGAGGGAAGCGAGTTTCCTATCAGAGCTAGTGAAAATTAAATGCCTTCATCAAAAACACCCAGGACGGAGGAAAGCTAAATTGGAAGTTGAAAAAAATGAGCTCAAACACGTTTAATAGCATCGTTCCAATTAACTCGCTGAACTTATTAAAATTAAAAGTTCCAGTAACAGGCGTGACAGATAACAAAACACTTCACCTGCCCGGTGAAGGCTTCCTGTGATGCAGGGCCGGGCCTGACCAGGAGAGGCGAGGAAGCGCGGTTCACGGGGCGGAGTGGAGGCGCACGCGGGACGTTATGGTCCCGTGTCACTTTAACCCCGGCCTCCGAGGGGCTGCGACCGCTCGCTGCTGGCTCCCTCCCATCTCTCCCCGCCCCCTCGCGCCCTTGGCCTAGCAGCCCTGGGCCAGCCGGCCGCCGCACACTGTTCTGCGCCACACGGGGCTCAGCAGAGTGTTGCACGAGTAGGAGCGATGAGTTTCACACGCTGTGTGCATGAATTAATAAAAGGTGTAATTTAAAATCTAACTGCCAAGAACTGAAGGATTACGTCCTACCTAAAACAGGTAAGAACAGGTGGTTTGTAGATGCACTTGGGTTCATTTTTCTCACAGCCTGCTCTCAGGTGGAGGAACAGTGGACTCTGGTGGGACGCGAAGGGTTTTGCTCGCCTCTCTGCTCCCCGTGACCGTGACACGTTCTCACAGCCACGTGGTGGTGACTGTCACGTGTCTCGGGGCACCCGGGTGTCTGGTCGGACGTTGCTCTGGGTGAGGCGGGCGTCTCTGCCGCGGGGCAGACCGAGCGGGTCCGATCGCCCGTCCTGGTGCGGGTGGGCTTCGCCGGGGAGGCGGGCACAGAGCAAAGAGCCCAGTGAGAGCACCCCTCGGCCCGACGGCCCCCCGCCGGGGCCCGTGCAGCCTTTCCGCGGCCTTCGGGTTTACACCGGGTCTCAGGCTGCCGTGCCCGGTGATCCGTTCCCGCCCTGCGTCCTCAGCAGTTCTTCGAGACGGGGACCAGGGTTATAGTCTCACCTTCGTGGGAATGTTGGAAACCACTGTGTTCATCGAAACACACACACGTTCCTGAGATAAGTGACCACATAGCCTGTCAAATGGCCCTGCAGCCATTGAAAAAAATGAGGTGGAGTCATCAGTGAAATTCTTTTACGTGATGATAAACACATGTGAGAAAACTTATCTGTTGTCCGTCTGTCCCAGGAGACTCCAGGACAATCTGTCTCCTCAGGGAGGGACACAGGGTCACAGTCCTGTGATGTCAGGGTCTGTCAGGAGCCTTGCAGGTGAGCGTGCCTCACCTGGTGACCAAATGAATCGGTACACGAGTGTGTGTGCAACGGAGGGCACGTGTGGCACACGGGGCTCGAGTAGCGTGCATGTTTATGGATACACACATGTGTGTGCGTGCGTGTGTGTGCGTGTGCTTTGTGAACCTAAAAGCAGAGCCTGTTATCAGGGGGAGCGCCATTCGGAAACGTAAGGTGCCGTTAACACCAGGACGTTTGCGGGGAGGTTTCGTGGGTGTGGACAGCTGCGTTAGCGCGTTGAAGCGCATGGTGGGTAAAGAGAAGGGACGCCCCCGACTCCGTCGGCGGCGGGAGCTGCTGGTGTGGGGCCGCCCCTGCTGAGTCCTTCCGTGGGTGACGCGTGGGTGAAAGCCCACCGGGCAGGGGTGGGAGGTCTGAGCTCTTCACGGTGGATGGTTTGTGCGTTGGAAGTTTCTGGAATGCTGGGTTTTTACAGTGAAAGTTGTCTTCACCCAACAGCTCCCTAAGCAGATGCTCAGTGAGGTTCACCTGCGTCCCGGGCATCTCGGACCCTGGGGTTCTGTCGCACGGATGGATGCAGCCTCAGAAGGAGGGTACCAGGTGCTGTTTAGGAGCTGCAAGCTGCCTCATTTATTGGGGTTGGAATGGCACGTGCATTCGAGTCCATGCATTCGCTTGCTTTTTAAGCACCAGTCCCTGCCTGGCCCACAGGCGCTAGGTCATGGCCCGCTCTGAGGTCACCCCCTTCTGGTGGAGCACCCCCTAGATTCCACGGAGAGAACAATGGCGCTCGGGGTTTCCCTGCGCTGGTAGAAATCCCCACGGACCTCGGAATACTTCATTTTTTTCTCCTTTTTGAGCCATATGAACTGTTAAGGCCTTTTATCAAATAAAAGTAGAATGTGTGGCAGTTTCAATGTGTATTTATTTTGTTGGGTTGTGCCATCATGTTTCATTTTATACGTGCATTTAAATCCCTTGGAAGTCCGCCCGAGGTGGCATTTTCCAGCTTTTTGCCGCCGGCACACGTGTTCTGGTGTTCTCGCCCCGTCACACTGCATTCTGGGGGCCCCCTGAGAACCGCAGGAGCCTTGTCTGCTGGGGAGCCAGTCAGTTCACTGCGTGCTGTGGGGTGTTGGGTCGTCGCTACAGAGGGGTTGTACTTGGTCAGTGTTTTCAGGGCTTCCTAACACAGTCATTTGCTGGTGCTTCCTAGTGTTTCCTGCCGTTGTACACACCCTCAGTGTGCAGTGCACTCAGTAGTGAGCCCCCTCACAAGACAGCGCAGCACACGCCCCACCTTTGCCCAGAGCTGCCGAGCCCAGCGGCCTGGCCTGCGCGCAGCCAGCACAATGCCGTCAGCGCCGGCCCCGGGCAGCCCCTCCTCCCCTGGGGGAGCCGCGGGCCAGAACGATGCTCCTCTGACGAGTCAGGTGGTAAAGGACAAGTGGCTAACAAGAACGGGAAGAGCCTTAGGCGTAGTTAAGAAGTCAAATGAATAACCTGAAGTCACAATCATTTTTTTTTACAGAGAATGGAAAAATCAGAATTTTATTTTTAGCTCCTTTCCCTTCCCTTCTGAGTTTACTGTTGGAGATGGACTCCCCGGCCCCAAACTGCTCCTAATGCGTCATCGTTCAGGAGAGCGCTGACAGGCCGGCCGCGCTGGCCGTGGTGTGGTGTGTGCCGCCCGCCCCCCGGTGTCCGTTACTCTGTCTGCACCCGCAGAAGATCAGCGGGCAGCGGGGAGCAGGAAGTGGAGGCGGCCCGTGCTCTCCATGAGCCGCTTAGAGACGGCCAGCCTTGTCCCTGACCCCACGGCCGCCGGCGAGGACCGGGTCCTCTGACACGTGTCCCCCCCACCCCTCCTGTGTTGCAGGGCCCGCTGGACAACGATCTGGTCGTCCACGTCGCGCTCATAGCGGAGAGCCAACGGTACGCGGTCCGGGGGGGGCGGGGTGTTCTCGGGGGTCCGAGGCAGGCTGGCCGCTCTCTGCTTTCGGTACTGAGTGTGGCAGCGGCGACGACCCAGCTCATGGGCCCCGGACGGGGTGTGAGGATGGCACGCATGTCACCGCGAGTGCCAGGCCAGCACCCTTTCTATGTTGACAGCGGTTTCGCTTTAGTTGATGTCAGCGTGAGAGACCCTGCCCCGTGCCAGTGCTGCCTGGGCGCGGCGCTGGGACGCCAGTCCGGACAGGTTCCGTGCCCGTCCTGTCCGCCGGTCCCCGGAGCCCCCGGGCGATGTTGGCGAAGAGCCCCGAGGGCCTCCGGCGCCAGCGCAGGCAGTTGTAAACATGGGCTCCGAGTCCAAGCCGTTCCTCCCTCCCCTCGACCATCTCCAAGCTGGGCGAGGCGGCGTCCCCACGCGCCTCCCTCTGTGTGTTTGCCCGTGCTCTGCAGGCTGCAGGTCTTCCTGAACACGTACGGCATCCAGACGCAGACCCCGCAGCAGGTGGAGCCCATTCAGATTTGGGCGCAGCAGGAGCTGGTGAAGGTCGGTGGTCCTTTCTTTCCTGCTGCTTTGCGGGGTGGGGGGCTGGGGGCTGGGGGGCGGGCCGGAGCTCTGCGATCAGGCTTAGGGTCCAGTCAGGGCGCGCAGGGAGCCTCGGGTCCTGTGGCAGGGCCATTCCTCCGAAAGTCTCCCTGAGCACGTTGAGAGCCCGCTGCACCAGCCACTGCCACGAACAGAAAACAGCTACTGCGATGCGTGTGCGCTGCCCTCGCAGGGCGGTGGGATCCCGCCGCTCGCGGGGGTCCGTCACCAGCCAGGCCGAGCACTCGGTCACGCCGCCTCCATCGCGTGCTCGTGTGACAGCAGCCTTCACACCTGGTCCGATTGTGTCCCTTCTGTTGCTGGGAAAGACGCTTCTCTTCTAAATACTTACGGCAAGAAGTACTTTTTCCCCTGTTGCCTTACCAGTTACAGTCTGAAGCACTTCCTCGCCCTTTGGCGTGTTGGGTCTCAAAATAATTATAAAGCGACCCCGGAGTCTGCCTCTGTGCAGCCGCACACCTGTCTGGGTGGGATTGACCGGTGACCGCTGAGGCCCTCTGCGTGCCCTGCTGTGCGGGTGGGCCCAGGGGTGCTGTGCGTGGGGTGTCCCCGCTCCCCAGGGGCGGGCACTGGTTGAACTCCACTGATTATTCACAAACTGCCGTTTTTGTTTGGTGACTGTTCAGCGCGGACACGCACTCCGCCGAGCTGGGAGCGCTCACAGCGTCTCCTGTGCGGTCGGGACTCAGTCGGTTGGGTCGATGGGAACATCCGCGGTCGCTGCCTCGATGCTCCAACGAAGAGCAGGCGCGCAGAGACGTGGGGTGCATGTGGCCTGGGGGGACGCGGGCCCGGAGAGACGCGCCGTCCCTCGACCAGCCCGTCCGGAGACGGCCCGCGGAGCGGCAGGGCGCTGTCCCGCGGTGCCTGTGGCGTTAGTGGGAGCGACAGGAACGGGGCCACGACCCCGGCGGCAGGTGGGGGGGGGGCATGTGCGGGGGCGAGGAGGCCCCGGGGTTGGGTTCGGTGCCAGCGCTGGCACCGACTGGCCCTGAGTTCGTTTCCAGCCCGTCTGCTTTCACCTCGGGGAAAGTCCGGAGCTTTCCGCTCCGCCTGGACAGCTTCCCTTTCCTGCTGCTTCCGCAGACGTGTCTCTAGTGTGTGTGTTTCTTCGGTCACTGCCGCACGGGAGCGTAGATGAACCCCTAGGCAGTTTCCCGTCTTGGAGCTGAAACCCCACAGTGTTGAGTCTAGAAAAACAGGACCCCCACCGGATTCTGTGGCACATGAGCCCCTTGTGTGAACCCGCCCCCCACCCCTGGGGCTGTGGGTGTGGGGTGGGCGTGGGGCCCTCCCTGGCTCAGGCCTCTGGGGCTGGCAGGGGTCACCGAGAATCACCGACTTGTCAACAGACCCTGACGTTGCCAAGGTGCTTGTGAGGGTGAACAGGACCGTTGGGCTTAGCTTTTTCATAAAATGCATATAGTCAGAAAAATCAAAAAGGCATTGCAGCCTCGGGAGGAGGTGCTTCAGGGCGGTTTTCTAGTACGAGATGCGGGCCCCATTTTTAAAAAACTCTAAATAGCCAGATTTCCTATCACACAGAAAGCACTTGTCTCTTCATGTTCTTTCACAAATCAGACACGGTCAGATAGGTATGCACGCCACATGCACGTCACATGTATAGCACATGCACGGCAGTCTCGCTCTCAGACCTCCCGGGGCCCAGAATCTAAGTCGGCGTCATTGCCCAGCTTGCGTGCCCGCGGAGGAAGGGCCCCCCCCCCCCTTTCTGGTGCAGAGATAGTGCAGTCAGCAGGGCAGCAGTCGGGGGCGGGGCCGGGGGCGGGGCCGGGGGCGGGGCCGGGCCGGGGCGGCAGGAGGGAAAAGCACGGCTTCCGGCCTGACCCCGGTTCCCGCGTTTGTGTCTTCCAGGCGTACTTCCACCTGGGCGTCAACGAGAAGCTGGGGCTCTCGGGCAGGCCGGACAGGCCCATCGGCTGCCTGGGCACGTCCAAGGTGCCGCGGGCGCTCCCTGCGGGGCGGCGGGCGGGTTGCAGGGCCACGGGGGGAGGTGCTTGCGCCGGGCCCCTCTCCACGTCGCCGTCACTGTTGACGAGGAAACAGCATCATTTGTTCTGTGCGATGTCACGCACGTCCTCTGGGAGCGAACACGCACCCGCTCGCTCTGTGGTTTCTGCGCGTCCCGAGATGCCTGATCCCAGCGGCCTTCGCTCAAACGGCTCTTCCATCCAGGGGCTGCGCGTGTTAGCGCGCCGATGCCGTCTAGGAACTTTCAGATTTCTTCATATCGTGTGTTTTCTTACCAGATGGGTTGTTTTACTTGCATATTCAGCACCGGACATCAGTTTTAACTCTCACTGGGGCTTTTGTTGCCGCGCCGTTGGTCGGCCTGGTGTTTACCGTGAACGTCCCCCTGCAGATCTACCGCATTCTCGGGAAGACGGTGGTTTGCTACCCAATCATCTTCGACCTGAGCGATTTCTACATGTCCCAGGACGTCTTGCTGCTCATAGATGACATCAAGGTAGCTTCGAACACCTTACTGAAGGGGTGACTTCGCTTCGAGTAGTTCTGTTGTGTATTCTGCCGTTGGGTGCTCCCGGGTCTCGGGCACCAGGTGACGCTGTGAGCCACGTGCTGAGGCCGTGGGGCAGGGCGAGGTCACCCCCAGTCTCAGGCGATGGGTGGGGCCTGTCTTATGCAAAGCTGTGTGGCCGCGGCTGTTGTCCCCTCGACGTTGCTCTGTAAAAGCAGGTGGGAACCGGTTTGAAGCCATGTCCCCGTGACACTAAGGGACAGTCTCTGTGTGAACAGTAGCTCAGTTAGCAAAACCGTTGTGCTGATCAAGAGTGTTGAGGAGAACCGTGGCGAACTCGCGACACCCAGCTAGCAAGGCCTCCCCCCGCCTGCCCCCTCCCCCCTGCAGAGAAGCTTCACGGACCGGAGCGCGGCACCTGGAGCTGGACCGCGCTTGTGAAATGTCGGCCACCCTGCTCCCCAGTCGTGCGATCGTGGGCGAGTCCTTAGCTTCTCGGTGTCCCTGTGTCCTCAGCATCATGTCGTGTAACTGAGCGCGGAGGCAGCTCTTGTCAGGGTTGAGCCAGCGCATGGCTGTGCCTTGCTCGGAACAGGGCCTGGCGCGCGGGGCAGCGTCGCGCATGCGTCTGATGCGATGATGGTGGTGATGATGATGGGGACCGAGTCACGAGGAGAGCTCCCGCATTTCTGACCCGTCCGGACTGGGCCCTGCCCGTCCACCTTCCGCACATGAGTTCCCAAGGACGCGGAGGGAGAACGGGCCCCTGGATGGCAGCCGGGGGGACTTCTCCTGCCCGGGACCGTCCTCCACCTGCATTCCTCAGGCCACGTGCACAGAAAAGCCACCTGAAGTCCCGGGGGCTCTGGATTATTTTAAAAGACAAAGTTTCCGGTCAATGTGGTGTCCAGCTGAGCGTGCGCAGGCTTGTGCTTGCGCGTGCTGGAATAGTCCTGCCCCCGAGTGGCGGGCTCTCCAGGGCCGTGCCGCCACCCGCCTCCACGTGCAAGGGCTCCGCTGGCTCCTCGCCAGGGCCGGCCGGCTCGTGTGCGGGGCCCTCGCCCACCCCCGCCCCCCCCCCCTTTGCTTTGACAGAACGCGCTGCAGTTCATCAAGCAGTACTGGAAGATGCACGGCCGCCCACTCTTCCTTGTCCTCATCCGGGAAGACAACATCAGGTGGGTTGGGCAACGGGGCGGGGACCCGCGTCACCCACCCCCCATCAGCGTGGTGGGCCACCCGGCGGCGGGGCCCCCTGTGTTCCCCGTGTCCCTCTCGGGCTGGCAGAGCTCTCCGCGCGGGGAACGGGCCCGTGGTGTGAGGCGGTTCGTTCCTGCCCCTGCTGCTCACACGTGCGTGTCGTTTGTCCGTTTCTGTGTTCAGAGGCAGCCGGTTCAACCCCATACTGGACATGCTGGCGGCCTTTAAGAAAGGAGTGGTCGGCGGGGTCAAGGTCCACGTCGACCGCCTGCAGGTAGTCCTCTGCGCCGCCGTCCGGACGCATAACCCCGCGCAGGCGCCACCGCACTCCTCCCTGTGTGCTGGGTGCGCGGGCCTGCTCTCCGGCTTGTGCTCCGCACCTGCCCCCCTGCCCCCACCCTGCTGTTCACCTGGTCCTTCCGACCTGGCGCCTGAATGATTGCCGGGATCCCCCAACCGGAGTTTTAGGCTTGGAAGGCGCATCCCCAGCCTTGCTCTGGCCTTTGAGGGAGCGGGGCCCACAGTGCTGGCGCGGCCTGCTGCCTCGTCCTGCGCGTGCGGGTGCGGATGCGTCTCGCAAACTGAAACGCCCCACCTGTCCAACAGCAGCCCCTCAGCCACCGCCGCCACCCAGCCTTTGTCCTCTCTGACGTAGCAAGTGACAGTGGCCCCTGTGTGCTTCTCTCGGCTCTTAGGCGAGGTTCTTCCAGATTTCCGGAGCCCGTGGCTGGGGCTCGGCCTCCCCTCCCAGCTGCGTCCCCCAGGACACCCCCTCCCCCTGCCGCGCTCGTTCATGCGCAGCCCTGCTCCCCACCCCCAAGCGCGCTGGCTACTTCCCCCGTCTCTGAGTGTCATCGGGGCCTCTCCTGCCCCTGCCGTTCCTGTGTTCTGGAGTTGCCTTCCGCCTCAGTCCTGCTTTGATCTCATCACCTTGGGCACGGTCCCCTCCTGGTGACGTCTCCAGGAGTGGAATTAGTCTCCCCTCCCAGTGTGCTCCCGTGGCGTTTTGCTCAAGCCTTCGCTGTAGCTCTCATTTCAGATGTAGCAAGTTCCTTGCGTCTGCCTCTCTCTGTGGATTAAAAGCTCTTTGGGCCGAGCTGACTCACGTCTGCCCTTGCAGAGTCGCTTGCTCGCTCCTCGGCTCCCTGTGGGGAGCAGGCAAATATTGGCTCCTTGGTTCAACACGTATTTACGGAGCCCCTCACGAGGCACTGGGGGTGTAGTGGGGAGAAGATGCACCAGGTCCCAGCCCTCAGCGGGCTTGTTCCTGCGGGGGGTGGGGGGGCGCCTAAGGGAAAGCAGGTGGGTGTGCAGAGTGAGCCTGCGGAGCGATGGGCAGGGCCCTGTCTTGGAGGAATGTTCAGTGGCAAAGGACCCAGCAGGACACAGCTGAGCATCACGGAGCAGGAGGAGTGTTTGAATATCATGTTCAGCTGATACAAGTGTAGTGATAGTTGTTTGATTGCCGTCACTAAAGTAGTAATGCCTATGAAATTAATTATAATATTTTTTGTACAACTAATTCAGGAGCCTCTGCAACCAACTGAATTTTTTAATTAAGAGCTCTAGAGGCTATTAATGGAACATAGTATTTGCCTATTAACGCCGATTAAACATTTATTTTATGGGCTAACTTAGTATCTAAATATTAAAATGAATTTTCTTAGGTTTTCAATATGAGTTATCAGCTTTGAGAATTAATCGATTCCTGACCCCTCTGCCTCTCTGCCCTGGTCACAGTCCATCAGCGCCTCGGTGCCCCTGCTCTCGGAGTGCATCCAGGATCCGACCACGCCCCTCACCTCCACCCCACCCCCCCACCGGCACCATGGTCCCACGGCCCCGTCCCCCACCCACCCAGATTGTCACCGCCTCCTGCATTCCTAGCGGCCGTGGGACCGTCGCCCTGTCCCTGCTCTGCCTGGTGACAGGGCTGTTAGGTCACGTCCCACGATGTGAGCCGCCCCTGACTCCCTCTCACACAGAGCCAGCACCAGCGTGTCCCCCGCCCGCCCGCCCCCCGTGGTCCGCGTGCTCGCTGCCCACCACCTGGGTCTGGAGACTTCGCACCAGCTTTTCCCAAAGCCGTTTTAGCACTTCATGTTTTCTTTTCATTTTAAAATATTTTTTAACGTTTTCGTAGATGATGAACTTTATTTATCTCAGCTTAAACATAAGCACACATGTGAGGACAGAGAGGAAGCCCACTCACCTCCTCTGACGTCCTTGTTCACCACGGCCCCTGCACGCAGGGTGCGGGGCCTGTGCCCCAGTTCGGGGGTTTCCCGTGCGTGCGAAGCTGAGTTCAGAGCGCCCACCAGGAAATGGCGCAGAGTCGTGCGTCCTGTAGGTCAGCTCTTTTTGGAAGGATCGCCGCGCTCACAGCCGAGCGCAGGCTTGGGGCGCGGCGTCAGGCGGTGGGTCTCAGAGCCGCGTGCCGCCCGTCCCGTTTCAGACGCTGATCTCCGGGGCCGTGGTGGAGCAGCTGGACTTCCTGCGCATCAGCGACACAGAAGAGTAAGTCCCCGTGGGCCTCACTGCGTCTCTTCAGGCGACATCTGAAGTGCAGGCAGTCTGGAACT
This sequence comes from Anoura caudifer, assembly GCA_004027475.1. Classification (NCBI taxonomy): domain Eukaryota; kingdom Metazoa; phylum Chordata; class Mammalia; order Chiroptera; family Phyllostomidae; genus Anoura; species Anoura caudifer. The sequence goes on along the minus strand of PVKU01005653.1, from coordinate 8,077 downwards.
CGCTCGTTTGGTTTCCAGGCTTCCCGAATTTAAGAGTTTCGAGGAACTGGAGCTTCCCAAACATTCAAAGGTCAAACGGCAAAGCAGCGCCTCCAGCACTCCGGAGCTGGAGCAGCAGCCGGAGGTCACCGTTGCTGAGTGGAAAAACAGGCCCACCCAGGACATCCTGCAGAAACTGCAGGTGAGGAGGGTGTCAGCTCCGGGGCGAGGGCGGGGGTGCTGTGCTTCAGCTGAGTCCTCGCGGGTGGCCCGGTGGTGGAGGCCCTGGTGCACCGGGGCACCGGGGCGGGAGTGCGAGGAGGGGCTTGCGGGCTGGGTCGGTGTGAGAGAGCCTGGCAGGCGCTCTGGGAGGCTGGGTGTGGAGGTGTCCCTGGGGCCACTGCGGAGTCAGGTCGGCGGTGTTGCCTGCGGGACCCCAGGCTCCTCCCCAGCGCCCTTGCCCTCCCCCCGCCCCCAGCACTGAGGGCTGATGCTGGCCTTCCTCTTGGTCTCCGGAGGAAGGCAACCCTGGGACCACAGCCATTTGAATATGAGGTCAGCTACGGTCCCTGAGGTTATTTGCATTTTAAAAGAGAGGGGGGTTAGAGAGCTTGCTCCGCCAAGGAGATGAAGTTCGGATGGGAGAGCCGCAGCTGAGCTGCCGCGAGGGCCCGTGGGCCTGTGGAAGTGTGAGCGTGGGGGCTGGGTGGGCGTCCTTCCAGCAGCATCTGTCCGGTCCGGTCACCAGGCAACTGGAGCAGGCGGCGCTCTGCTGGGCCGGGGGCGCGGGGCACGCCCCTTCCTCACCTGCAGCAGCCCGCCAGCAGCAGGCTCCCCCACCCTTGAGTTAGCCGGCTGGGCCGCGCCCCTCGGCGAGTGGCAGGTCCCGTGTTCACGTCCGCAGAGAACTCACCGTCCACCCATCACTTACCTAGTTTCCTAAACAGTCTGGTCATGACTCCCAGGGCCCCAGGGAGCCAGCTTGTCTGCCGTCTGTCGCCTGGATGTCTGCGGCAAACAGCTGTACGGTGTCGGCTCATGCCTGGGCGTCCACCAGCGGCATTCCTCTTTCCTCGGTCCCTCAGCCACGAGTTTCCGCTCTGTGTCGCCCCCTGTGGTGACATCCGCGCCCGCGGCCCTGTGGTCGCCCTGTGGTTTGTGCTTGCAGGACTGCAGCTGTGTGGCCAGCCAGATCATCCTGCTGGGCGTGCTGCTCCGAAGAGAGGGCCCCGACTTCATCACGAAGGACGGTAAGCACCCCTGTCTGAGAACTTTCTAGAACAACGGACTGCTCTGTTGTCCAGCATGCACCGAATATCTGTAATGAACATGCACCGGGTGTGACTAGTTACTTTCTTCCCCTTGAAATCCTTTGCGAAAGCGGCCGAGTAGAATAGACTGCATGATGTGCGGACTCCCGCCTGGCTTGGCGGTGCCCAGGCCTCTCCCTGGGTGTCTGTGGGGGCGGGGGTTGGAGCCCGGACTCTGCCTGGGCCGCTCAGCCTCTCGTGGCTCCAGTAGCTGTTCGCGGACCGCCTCTGTCCCCATCCCCTGTCCTGCGTGTGTCCACGGACAGCGTGGCGTTGTTGCAGCTCTAGAGGTCAGCGGCCTCGTGCTCTGCAGCAGCCCGGGGAGGGGTCTGGCATGTGGCAGAGCCGTGTGCTGCGGGTGGTTGGCAGGCGCGAGTCACTTCTCGTCACGCCTGCGTCCACTCTGCACCCGTGATGAGAGCCCAGTCGCCTCGGGATCCACGTGTGTGTGCTGAGTTGGGACTGGGAGGAATCCCTGAATTCTCCATCGGGGTCTGCTCCGGGCGTTTGCTAATACAGAGCAACGTGGGGCACACTTTCCAGTGTCGTTGCCTAGCTGCCCAAAGTGTTTTGGCTCGTCTGAAAGTCCCCTGTCCAGAGTGCCACGTTGATTCGGTTAGAATTGGAAGCCGAGTCGGTCTTTTCACCTTCGGTGGGACTGCCAGGGCGTGTGGCAATGAGCAAACACGGTGACGTTCGAATAAGCTCTGCTCAGGGTTGGCATCGTTGCAGCTGAGAGACAGCCTTCTTCTGTGTCACGGGTGTGAACGGGACACTCTCACGGGTGTGAACGGGACACTCCGAGTTTTCCTAACTCACTAGAGGCAGAGACCTTCCAGCAAGTTTCACACAGAATCGCTCACTTCTGATTAGTCTTGAAACTACAAGTAGAAGCAGAACCCTAGTTGTATTCAGGACATTCGTTGAAGTTTATACTTTAAAACAACAGGGTTTCCAAAAAAGCAAACACCTCACCGGGGACCTAGATTTCGTCACGTTTATTTCAGCAGTGCTTTAAAATAAAACAACATTTATATAAAATAGCTTCCCATGAAAATGCAGGGGAGAAAGTTTTTTAAACCACTTTCGTAAACTTGGGAGTAGTACTCATTTTTCACTTAGGCGTCGGAAACGGTAAATGTTTCCAATCCGTAAAGCCGTGTGATCCGTGGGAAACTGCGAGCATGGGTAGAATCTGAATACAGTTTTACCCAAACTGTTGTGAAGCTGCAAAAGGAGGCTCAGGGTAGAATGAAAACCTCAACCTGGTTCTGTTCCCTGTCCCCTCCTCGGTGCCCTGTCCTGTGACGTGGGCACTTCCTGGCGCACCGGTGTGAGGCCAGGCCCCGCGAGGACGGGCTGAGTGCGGCTCCGCGGAGACGGTGCCGGAGCCCCGGTGTGCGCACCAGCTCTGCAGTGCCGTGCGAGCCAATAAAGGGAGAAGCAAGTGTGCTCAGGGTCTGCAGCGTTTGGTCAATTGGCTCCTTTCTGTTTTTATTTTCTGCAGTAAATTAAAATGTCTTACTGTGATTTGTTACAAACTTAGATTGCCTATTAATTAAGAAAGCATTAAAGTTCTGGGAATACTCATTAAAATCATGCGCTCGGACAAAGCAGTGGGAAGGGCGGGGGCGCGCACCGGACCTGTCTGGGTCACGTGTTCACATTGTGTCAGGCAGCTCAGACCGTGAGTGGGTGTGGGTGCACCGTCTCTGGTGGGACAGAATGAAAATTCAGGCAAGAGTGGTGTGTTTGTTTTTTTAAGGAGAATGAGTGTTCTGTGTTGAACGGGAAACCCTTTTCAGCAAGGCCTCTCTCACCCGACGTCTAGGTGCCGTTGCTGATCACATCGAGAGAGTCTACAGGAAAGCCGGCAGCAAAAAGCTTTGGTTTGTACGAGTGTCCTTGTCACCGCGTCCTTTTTTGTGTTGTCCTTTTCAGTAGCCTAAAGATCATGGACCGGTCCTAGCGCTGGCTGCTCATCCTCGTTTCTACTGTCCGACTCCCAAGATATTTTTTAAAAACTGTCTGGGCGTGAAGGCTTCCATAGGAAGAGCCCCTGCCTGCTAATGAGTCACTGGGATGACATGCTGATGACCTCCCATCCCCACCGCCCCGGCCCCTGACCCAGGAAGGGGCTTCTGGGTCTGTGTGGGGAGCGTGCGCTGCCGGCAGGGGTGGCCGTGCACAGAGTCCCAGGGCTGTGTTAGTCGTGAGCACGCACACGTACAAGGCAGTCCTCCGCCACTTAGAGTGAGCGAGCCCCAGGGACTGTGGTCGCTCCGTGAAAAAATGCCACTGTGTTCTGCAGAGGTAGTCTCGTCCCAGGGGTGGAGACAGACAGTCGGTAAGTTGAAACAGAGTCGTCGGGATTCACGGTGGGGCGGCATGCCGATTGCATGGCTCTCTGCCTTCCACAGCGACCCCAGCAGTCTTACTAGCAGAATCTAGCATTTTGAAAGTCAGACTGTGTGTATTTTTAGGTGACCCATTATTTCTTAATTTGAAAAAGTCTCAAGGAATGTAAGAAACTCCCTTAACCCGAGTGAGCCTCGGGTTTCTAACCTCTAAAATGAGCGCATCGGTAAAACAGCCGGTGAGCGGTATTCCCGCTCTACAATTGTGGTGACTCTGCCGTCCCACCCCAGAAGTAGCAACGGGGCCACCCCTCGGTCACATCTCGCGTGGTCGCCGCCAACGCTCAGCGCAGCGAGGCGGCAGATGCCGCTTTACAGCCAGCGCGGGTCACGTACGGTCCATCATCTTCTCTTCGGCTGAGCAAACCTGGCTTTGCTCCACGTGTTACACTTGCATTTTAGATAAATCATTAACCAGCCAGCATTGACGGTGCCGACGGTCACGTTTAAAGGAACAAACGCCTGGAAGTTTTATTTATTGCATTTTCCCTTCTATGGCTACACGCTGACCCCCCCAGGCTGGCGGTTCGCTACGGGGCTGCATTTACCCAGAAATTCTCTTCCTCCATAACCCCGCACATCACTACCTTACTGGTCCACGGGAAGCAGGTAACATGCACTCAGCGTGTGGACGCCGGAGCTGCTTGCAGCGCGGGGGCTGGTGTGCATCCTGGGGGCAAACGGAGCTTCCTCGCCGTGTGCGGCTAAGAGCTTTTCTAAAAGTAGGAAGCGTCTGTTTCACTAACTCTGTCAGTTAAATGACCTGATTTTCACCGCTCCATCTATATTGAGATTGAGGAATAGAAATGCTTTTTATAGGTCAGCTCTCAGAAATATTCTGAAATATGAGAAAACAGCGTTAAACCACATTTTAACTTTATTTTTTTTAATCTGAATGTTCCACATTAATTTTCACTTTTAAGGGGAAGAAAGGTCTTATGTGTCGCATGTGCTTAAAAAAAAAAATCAGTTCCCCTTATGGTCTAAGGCTTTTCCAAAAAAGTAAAAATAGCGGTGCGAATTCCTTCCACCAGCACCCTGCCTGTATCCAGAAAAAACATCGCCAGCGCTTCATTGTATCGCTTCCTAGAGTTCAGGACCGAGGCCTGCACCCCAGGGGTTTGGGTTTGAGGGCACGAAAGAAGCAGGGTTTGGGGCAGTTATAGGAACAGAGGACGGCACCACCACAGGTTCAACGATGAATTTTGTCATGCAAAGCGGAACACTCTGAGTTCCCCCTCAAAGGGACAGTTCAGCTCACTCTCTGTCGCCTCGCTGATGGCCCTCGCTGAAGCTGTGGGCGGCGGCAGAGGTGGGGGCGCGGGACCCCTCCCCGCTCCGGGGGGCGGTCCTGCGGTCCAGGAAATGTCGGCTGCTAGGGCCAACGTCGGGGGCCCAGTGTCCCCCCCAGCACGCTGTGAGGTGAGGACCTCGCTGTGCGTGTTCTTAGGTGCCCCCCCGGGGCCCCTTCCCCCTCCTCTGTGGGGTTGTGAACCTCTGGCCTGCTCTCTCCTTGCCCGCAGGTCAGTGGTGCGCCATGCAGCGAGCCTTTTAAGTAAAGTGGTGGACAGCCTGGCCCCGTCCATTACTAATGTGTTAGTGCAGGGCAAGCAGGTAAGTGCCCCCCAGACTCGCGCTCGGCCACGCCCCCAAAGGCCTGGCCTTTAACCCCTATGCTCGCAGCACAGGCCTCTCGCTGCCCCGTCCACAGTAGCTCAGGCACGTCTACAACAGGTCTCCCCCCGGGCAGAGCCCTGCCTCGGAGGGGCAGCCACTGCCCTTCCCTTTTCCTGCTGCACCTCGAGCTGTGGTTTCGGCCCCTGCGTTGACCGACGCAGGGGGAGCAGGCGCTCAGACTGAGCACCCACCCAGGGGCAGGGTGGGCGGGCAGAGACAGGCAACACCCAAGGGCGTTTCCCTTTTCCTTCGTGGGAGGTTCTTCTCCCCTGGATCCACAGCCCCCTGGGCCGCCTGTCCCCTTCCCCCCGGGCTGGCTCTGGTCAGATGCTCCCCGCAGAGCACCTTCGGTTGCCAGTCCCTGTCTGGGTTCTCAGGACAGGCCGGCGACCCTTCTCACAAGCTGTCCTGGATCCCAGCTTGTGGGGGGGGGGGGGCCTGTCTCCTAGGCTGTGGTAGGCGATGAGCCCCCGGAGGACGGGGCCCAGGCCCCGCCCGGCACCGTCCCAGGGTGCCCCGCCTGGGCCCCGGCCCGAGTGGGCGCGCAGCGAGTGTGGCCGGGCCTGAGCTGGTGCATGCGCTGCTGTGGGGTGGGTGGCGGCTGCTCGCTTCCTGTTTGCTTTCTCTGCGCTCCGATGGCCTGGCTGGACCGTCCTTCGGTCGGAATGCGAACCTGTGTGCCTCCTCCTCCTCCGCCTCGGGAAGCGTGTGCCTCGCTGTCATGAAGGACTGGAACGCTTTCCCGAGAGCAGCCTGCTGCTCGTGCTCCCGGCCTCTGCCAGCTTCGAAACACTACGGTGCTTTGTTTGTTTTGTCCTGAGCATTTAATACCAACGAGAAAGTGATTGCAGTCGTAAGAGAACTCCTGGAAAGAACTTAAATCACACTTCACGTTGTTTTTTCTGTTTCCGCCACATCGTTAAAGGCAGGCTGTCCATCCCCATTTGTCCAGGCAGTAACCTGTCGAGGGCCTGCCTCACCGCGTCCTCACCTCCACTCCAGGTCTGGATGGTCGCCCGGGCCGAGCCCCTTCTCCAAGAAAGCCAACAGGCTTTGGGAAGCTGTTCTCCCTTCGGTTTCAGGGCCCTGTTTAATTTCACTCCCTGCGAGCACACGAGAAGGTTCTAGAGATCTTCGAGGTGGCTAGTACCTGATGCCTGGCGAGAGGCTCGCTTAGAGAGGGCCAGGTCCCTCTGCACAGTGTCCGGAGCTGGCCTGCAGCCTGGGGTCTGAGACCCCGCCGCGGGAGCCCTGGAGCCTGTCCTGAGGCTGTGGCTGGCCCGCTACGCATGGGAGCGGCACGTGTCCCAGAGGACCAGCCCGGCTCAGGGCTGCCGGAACCTGGCCAGCCGGCCGCTCTGCTGCAAGGCGGGAAGTCCGTTCACTGGCTGCATCTTACCCCTTTACACCAGAGACAGAGGGGGGCCTCCGAAGTTGGCGTTCGCTCCTTTCTGGGAAGGGAAATCGTATTTTACAAAGCGCCTCCCGGTCACCTTGGGCTCTCCGGCATGAAACGGGATTTAGTCGTCCCCTCCGGAGGCCCAGTGCGCCTTCTGACCTCTTAATAAACGTCCTCGCACTGGGGCTGCCCGTCGGTGCCACTCACGACGTAGTTGATGAAGCAGCAGTTTCCAGTTCTCATCCATCACAAAATTGGGGCCCAAGGCCCCCTGTTCCGCCCCCTCCCTCGTCCCTGCAAACACAAGAGCCCTGTGCTGTGCCTTCTTCCTGCCCCTCTAACCACCCAGCACCGAGCACCGAAGGCAGAGGCGGGCGAAGTCTGCCGGGCCTTCGGGGGCTCGCCGGCAAGGACACCGCAGGGACCAGAGGTCCCTCGTGCCGGGCACCTTCTGCTGTGAGCTGCCGTTGCCATTCCACTCCCACCCCGTGCTTTCTTGTGTCCCGCCTTGCGGGGAGCCTGGCGGACTCCCGTCGGCAGGTGAGAGGGGCTGAGGCTCCTAGCACTTGGCCAGGACAAGCGGGGCCGCACCGGAGCTGGGCGCCCTCGCCCTTAACCTTGACAAGGCTGCAGTGCCGTTGAAGAGCAGAAAGTTCCGAGTGAGGGGCTGCGGAAGCAGCGAGAGACGGGCTCCCCATTGTCAGGCTGCATGGGCTGGGCCGCAGGCTCGGGCTGCGGGGTGTTCCGGGCCCTGGGGCCTTCTAGCAGCCGCTCAGCCTCACTGTCTCGGGAGGTGCTCACGCTCCTTCCCCGCTTTCCGCCCCGAACAGGCGCCTCCCCTGCCCTCAGACGTCGGAGCCGCCAGGAAGTCGGGGGGGGGGGGGGGGGGGAGTCGCGCTTTGAAAGTTACTTTAACAAAAAGCAGGCCCAGCCATTCCACCGAATTCCCTAGCTCACCTAGAGTGATTTCCACCTGCCAGTCATCCCGAGCCCGGGATTTTTTTTTTTTTCCTGTTATCTTTTAGCAGCTAGAGGATTTTTATAATAAAATCCTGCCACTTCCAGGTGACTCTGGGTGCCTTCGGGCACGAAGAAGAGGTGATCTCGAACCCGCTGTCACCAAGAGTGATTAAGAACATCATCTACTACAAGTGTAACACCCATGACGAGAGGGAGGCGGTCATTCAGCAGGAGCTGGTCATCCACATTGGCTGGATCATCTCCAACAACCCCGAGCTGTTCAGCGGCATGCTCAAAATTCGCGTGGGGTGAGTGGCGGTGGGGGGGTGAGTGAT
>PVKU01005652.1:90417-119095 GCA_004027475.1 Anoura caudifer | reverse complement strand
GGAAAGCCTCTCAACTTCCATCTGCTAGATATTCCTGCTTTTTAGCTTGCTCACTGTCAGTACATAGAACCCTCAAACAGCCACCCACAAATGGCAGCTTCAGACTTTGAATTTATGTGTCCTGTTAGAAGTCCTAAGACCACAGCCACTCCTTGGAATCTCCCTTAATTTTAATTTTAGGAAAGTAAGTAATGTTCCTACTTTTGTGGAATAGAATGAACATGGATGTAAGGGCATATCCCTGAGGAGGCCATGATCCCCTGAAAAGGAAAAACAGGTTCCCTGACAAGGGTTTCCTTCACATCATTGTGACTCATGGGAGAGTATTGTACTTCTCAAAAGAGCTGGGTGGAACAATAGTTGAAAACCAGAGAAATACATGACATGTGAGTGGTACATTATCCTACAAGAGTTCAAAGAGAAAGATTCCATGTAGAGGGAGAAGCTGAAAAGGCATCATAGAAAAGGTAAAATGTGAATTCCCGTAAATATAGCATCTCATGGCTGAAAGGTGTCCTAAAGGGTTATTCTGTCTAGGTAACTGACCCAACCATTACTTGCAGATGGATTTTGAGTTAAAAGTGGGGGAAAGTGCTCCAGGAAACAGTGTAAGCAAATACTGGTGATGGATGGTATAATACATATTTTTGAATCAGCAAATTATGCTGGATATGTGAAGGGAAATCAGTTTGGCATGATTGGTTGAACCATATTGTACAGGGGTAAGAACACTGCAGGATAATGTGAACAGATCAGCAGGTAAACATGAAATATTAGGACATTTCAGGAAGAAAATCATCCAGAGCAAAGCTGTGTTGGAAGAGGGTCACTGTGCCAATAGAAAGAAACATGGATTGGAGAGGGAGCAAAAGCAAAACAAGGCTGTCAATAGGAACCTGTGTCAATAGTCAAAGTGAGGGGTAAGAAGATGAGATGTGGATGAGAGAGGAGTTGCTAAGAGATCTACAGGACTTGGGAATAGAAGGCTCACACAGGCACAGAGAAAGTTGACACCAAGAGTCCAAGACTTTCAGCCTATTGCAGTTGTAAGGATGGAGGAAGTGACAGAAATCAAGAGTAAAAAGTAGCTCTTGGCTGAAGTATAGGAATGAGGTGGAAGATGCTCATTGGATCTGTTATATTGACTTTGAATTGCCAGTGGTTCGGCAGAGGGAGATATCTAGCCCAGGCTACTGGAAATCCGACACAGTACCGAGGAGAGGGCAAGGGCCAAATAAGATAGGGTAGTTATTTGAATGGGATCATGAAGAGGGGAGAATTGTCCGCAAGGAGGAACTTGAGTATAGGCTGGTACAGAAACAGGGGAGAGATGGTGTCACAATCATGAGGCTGTCTGTCATCTGCCTCTGCCTCAGCTCAAGTATCGCGTGGAATTGGGTAAGGGTTGAGCAAAGGTTGAGACTGAGAAGAAAAAGATCAAAACAGGTAATTCGGAAGTAACTGGTGACAGTTGAGCAACTTTTTGGCAAAAAATCAGGGCCGCTGTAAGATTGAGGGATGAATACTGTGAAGGAGAGGCAGCTGCGCGGTGAAAAGAAGTTACAATGGCTTGAGGCGAGGAGGTTGGAGGGACGGTCGGGTGCCAGTGTCTGAGAACCTACAGGCTGCATGTCCCTAAACATCTAGATTTCTGTTTTTTTACGTCACAAAATGAGACACTGCACGTGGACTTTTCAGCTCACAGACCGCCACTTAAGAAGGTTTCGATTATTATATCCAGTGTGAAAATAGCTGTTTTAAGGGAAGCAGAAGCAGCTGCAGTCTGCGGCTAATACAACCCGGCTCCCCGCCCCACCCCCTCGCAGGGACGGTCTGCGCAGGAGCGCAGGGGCGGGGCGCGGAAGTACGAGCGGAAGAGGCGGTCCTAACGCTTTAGCTGGGGGACCGGCGGTGGAAGTAGATAGTGGGGGGTCGCCTGTGGACTGCGTGTGAGGGTCCTGGCCACCATGAACCGGCTCCAGGATGACTATGACCCCTACACAGTTGAAGAGCCTAGCGATGAGGAGCCGGCTTTGAGCAGGTGGGCCCCTGCGCGCCCCCGCCCCCGAGGCTTCCGGCCGCGGCCTCAGCCTTCTCCCTTCGCTGAGCCTGCCCGGCCTGCGCGGACCCTAGGTCCAGCGGTTCCGGCCCCCTTCGCGCCCCCTGTCGCCCGTGGGACGCCGAGGGGAGTCTCGGTGAGGTCTTGTAGCCACGGGGGAGGCGGGGCCCACACCGGCGCGCGGAAGGGGGCTGTTCTGGAATCACACGCGAGTCTTCCAAAGCCGTGTGACCGAATCCTGCCTCTGCAGCTTACTAAGAGGGTGACCCGAGGCAAGTCGCTTATCCTCGGTTTCTCATCTCTCAACAGGAGATACAATAACTGTATCATGAGTATGTTATAAGACTCATGGGACTTGATGTGAAGTGACGATCTAGAAGACTAATATGCCATAAATAGAAACAAGGGGATATTTAACAGACTTTTTTGAGCACTTTTTCTATGCTTGCTCTAGGCCATAGAAGTCAGTCATAAATTTCTTGCCTTCTTCAGGCTTACAGAATAGTTGGGGAAATAAGAGATATCTCGAAAGGTATATATCTTGGAAATAAGTATGTATCTGAAGCATTGTAGAAAACGGTGACCTGAGATACGCACAGGTGAAGTTCCGTGGGAATTTCCAAAAGGAAGGGCTTGATCCTACCTGAGAGAAACTTGCAGTTATGTCGGCAAGAGATTTGTAGTCACATGTAGCCATTTTTAAAGCCGTCAGATCCTACTTACAAACTTTAAAACGTCCCGTCCGATTGAGCTTTCTGTAAAACTGTCCTACGTTCAATCACAGTATTTCCTTGCTTTATCCTGGGGCGGAGTTCTAGGCGTAGGAGATCAGGTTGCAGAGATTTCTGTTGTGGGGAGTGAAGATGGCTTCCAAGAGTCTCTGTGAAAGAGTTTCAGTTAATGGGTCTGGTTTGTGAAAGGTATATGTAGGTTTCGATTAGTAGTTTGGTTTGATTGGAATATAGGAGTGTATCCTGGGCTTGATTTGTATTCTGCCATTACTATCACCATATTCATCTGTGTTATTTAATCTTTTTCTTTAAGTCAGTTTACATTTTTGTAGTTAAATATCTTTTTTTTAAAAGGCTTTGTTTATTTATTTTTAGAGCGAGAAGAAGTTAGGGGGGAAAGGAGAGAAACATCGATATATAAGGGACACACATCCATTGATTGCTTGTTGCATGTGCCCCAACTGGGACCAGGCCGGCAACCCAGGCATGCACCCTGCCTGGGAATCAAACTGGCGACCTTTGGCTTTGCTGGCTGATGTCCAACCAGCTCAGTGATACTGGTCAGGGTTGTAGTTAAATGTCTTGAAGAAGCTTTATAATCCTTTGAAGTTGTCAGTGGTAATGTAATAAAAAATAAATACTGTAAAAACAAAACAATGCTTTAGGACCACTTGCCTGGCCAAATGGATTAAGTAAATCCAATGCTTGTTGTTTTAAAAAGGGGGATTGATGTTAGGTAAGGGGCATCTGTTAGGATTTGATTTTACCCCAATTAATATGCTAATATTTTACAGCCTTTTACTGTTTTATGGAAGCTGGTAGATGATCTGAGACTCCCAGATTACAGAAAACTCACAGTACAGGAGGTAGCAGGAGCATTATTTGTATTGATCCCTCTTCCCAACTTCTGTAGTTGGTTATTCAGAGAGAGACCCAGATGGATGCTACATATTCAGTGGATGAACATGGTGTTGGAGGACCGCCTGAGCTTGGAGAATCCACCTCTTTTGCCCCAGGCAGTAGATAAGCCTGCTCTTTGTTCTGGAAAGGGACATTACCTCATCCATCAAGGTTTTTTACTGCAAACACAACCCTGAGGAATGGCCTACGTAAAGTGTGTTGAGAACCTTGCATCCTTGGCGAATATGCAGGGCCTATGATATATTTCCCTGCCCAGCAATGTTAAATGCTGACACTCTTTAGAAATAATCACAAGGACTGAAGAAGATTTGAGAAACGCATAACTCTCTTGCCTTGTGATTTAATTTTTTTAATATATTTTTTTTAATGTGACATTGATTCACATTCAGTTGTAAGAAATAGTACAGAGAGCCCTGGCTGGTGTGGCTCAGTAGATTGAATGTTAGCCTGTGAACTGAAAGGTTGCCGGTTCAATTTCCAGTCAGGGCACATGCCTGGGTTGCTGGCCAGGTCCCTAGTTGGGGACGAGAGAGAGACAACCAGTCAATGTATCTCTCACACATTGATGTTTCCCGCCCTCTCCTTCTCTCCTTCCTCTCTCTCTAAAAATATGTAAATGAAATCTTAAAAAAAAAATTATGTCCCTTTTACTCAGTTTCCTCCAGGGTTAACATATTGAAAAACTAGTATGATATCATAACTGGGATATTGACATTAATGCAATCAAGTTAACAGAACATTTCATCAGCACAAAGATCCCTCATATTCCCTGCTTCCTACCCACATAGACTCTGATAACCACTAGTCTATTCTCTATTTCTATAATTTTGTCATATTCAAAAAATTGGTAACTGGAATGCTATGGTTTATAACCTTATGGGATTGGCTTTTTTTAAAAACATTTTATTTATTTTTAGTTTGCAGAATGATACCTGATTCCCTGAGCCACACCAGTCAGGGCTTATTTATTTATTTTTAGAGAGCGAAGAAAAGAGGGAGAAAAAGAGGGAGAGAGACATCAATTTGTAGTTGCCTCTCACATGCATCCTACTGGGGAGCTGGCTTGCAGCCCAGGCATGTGCCCCGATTGAACCCGTGACCCTTTAGTTCATAGGCCAGCAGTCAATTCACTGAGCCCACCAGCCAGGGAAAGGGATTGGCTTTTTTCACTCAGCATAGTTCTCTGGAGATATAGCCCCATTGTCGTAGGTATCAGTAGTTCATTTCTTTCTTTATTACTGAGTGATATTTTACATTTAACCATTCACTCATTGAAGGACTTCTGGTGGTTTCCATTTTTGACTATTGTGAATAAAACTGCTGTAAACATTTATGTATAGGTTTTTGTGTGCCTATACATTTTTATTTCTCTGAGATAAATGCCCAGGAGTTCAATTGCTGGGTTGTATGGTAATTGCATACTAGTTTTATTTTAAGGAACTGCCAAGCTGTTTTCCATAGTATCAATTTACATTTCCAGTATCAATAACTTCACTATTATTTAGTGGGCTCTCATCTATTTTGCTACTCCTTAAAATAATCTCCTGCATCCCACACTTCAGAAACACTGGAATATAGAATAGATCAGAGAGTTTCTCAGCCTCCAAAGCATTGACATCTTATGCCAGATATTTCTCTGTTGAGGGGGGCTGTCCTGTGCATTGTAGGCTGGCTGTAAATGCCAGTAGCTCCTCCCCCAGTCTTCAGTTATGACAATCATACATGTTTCTAGGTATGCTGAATGATTCCTGGGGGGCAAAATTTCCCTAAGTTGAAGATCACTGAGGTAGTTCAAGGTTGAAAGGATAAGCTGAAACTAGACTGTAGAAAGCTCTTTTGAATGTTGTGCTCAGAGGTTTGGCCATGGACAGTTTCTTTCAGAGCAGGGTGGTGGTGAGATGAGAGTTTTTTAGGAATAACATTCTGGCAGCAGGGTTAAGGGTGGAATGAAAAAGAAGAGTGGAGACTTGGAGATCCTTAGAATATGGCGTAAATTTAAAAGGACCTGAGTAAATGCAGTGATGATGAAGAAAGAGGAAGTGTGCTGGTCAGGATGAAGAATGTCGTATGGGAAATTTCTTGGGAGTAGAAGCCTCTATCATTAGCAAAATTGTTTGTTGTAAATTGGGTTTTTCTGATTTCTCTTCTGCTGGGGATTCTAGAAGAAAAAAATAAAGAAACTAAAACCAGTAGTTTGTAACTATTCATCAGACCATGAGTAATTGAGCATTACTTATGTACTATTGATTATATTAGAAATATCTTAGGCATTTCAGATATTCCTGCTGATATTTGGTGTAATTTTGTCATACTGCTATTGATGAGGAAACCCAGGCCAGCAGGCCAAGTAAATTGGCAGAAACTGCTCTGGAGAATTTGGAATATTATTTAGCTTTCTCACTCTTCATAGTTCTCTGTAGCACTGTGCCTTTTAAGTCATAATGTTTAATTACTACCTGTTAACATTTTATGTGGATATATTAGCAATATATTAGTTATATATTAATGGGGGAGCGGAATGCTCCGCCAGCAGAGCTCTTCCAGCTTGTCATGGATGAGAATTAAAATGCCCAACAGGTGATCTGCTTGGGGAGCAAAGGTGACCAGTCTCTCAAAGGAGAAGGGTCCTGAACACCTTCTTCCCTGCATTTTCATTGAGTTCAGCTCACACAGATACACAGTATGCACATAAAGCTCATGAAAATGCTCAAAATGCTACTGACATCATTTACAGATAATGAAGAAACCCAGGGATTGTCTCAGGTCAGGGCTGGCTTTAGCTCAAGTGTCTGTTTCATAGCAACAGGGCAGAGCAAACCTCAAAGGAAACAATGTATATTCTTTCTCTGGCCAGATTCACCCAGGGAGGCATCTGTTCCAGTACAAGGTTGCAGCTGCCTCTGGCACAGTTCCCAGGCTAAGTAAGGTAGGGAGAGCAAAGCAGCCAAGAGACTAGGAGACTTTTAAAGAAAGACTGAGGACTCAGGTTATGACAAAGCCAAGGGGTGAAGTGTCTTTCTGCCCCTTCTTTGAAGACCTCTAAGGTCTTTCCTGATGGCCCATTGCAACTGTGCCTGTCTTAGGTCACCCCTCCCTTGGGGTCTTACTGGTCATTGGCTAACCTGTCATCTGCCCAGGCTTAGCAGGGGGAAGTGAGTGGGGCAGTAGCTGTGCTCCTGCCAGGAGGAAATGTTCTGTCTCTTTAGGGGCTCATGTTCCCAAGGCCTTTTCGCTCAGCTCTAGCTGTGGGACCCTTACTGTCCATTAATGAGGCTACAGTCCCTGAAACCAGGCAGGATGGCTCCCAAAAATATATTTTTAGGTTTTATTTGAGTGTCCAGAGTTTTAAAAAACTCCTGGTTCTGTGGAGTAAACTTTTCATTGCTGATAGAATTATGAATTGGTGCAGTGCTTCTGGAAAGAAGTGTGGTAATTCAAGAAGTTGGAAAGAGGTTTGAATCTAATTTTAGACATTTAGTCTGAGGAAATAAACAAAAAAATTTACATGTACAGAGATGTTCATTGTAGTGTTTAATGTCAAAGAGCTAGAAATAAATGTGCAGCATTTACAAGAAGAAATGTTATACAGAGATTAAAAAGTATATTTGGAAATACAGAAATGGTTCATCTGAGTGAGAATAGCTCTTTAATATGCCAGATAAATCTAATGCAACCTTATAAAACTTAAAATTGTTGGGCAGTGAGATGAAGGGGGTTGTAAGTTATTTAAATTCTTTAATGTTCATATTCTTTATGCTTCAAATATATATTAGTTCTGAAGATGAAGTGGATGTACTTTTACATGGAACTCCTGACCAAAAGCGAAAACTCATCAGAGAATGTCTTACTGGAGAAAGTGAATCATCTAGTGAAGATGAATTTGAAAAAGAAATGGAAGCTGAATTAAATTCCACTATAAAAACAATGGAGGACAAATTATCCTCCCTGGATACAGGTAAACTAAGCTCCATATGGGCAAGAACTGTATTTGTGCTCTTTGGGTCCCCAGCACCTTCAGTGGGTACTCAAAAAATATTTATTGTGCGAATGAATAAATGTATTGGGCAACCTGAGCGTAGTTTCCTTTGATGACTAGTGAAGAAATTTCCTGTGTTGTTGGAGATTATTTAGTACTCTTTACTTACATGATTTCCTTTTGTAATTTTTACCCCAGGATTAACAACAACAACAAAAAAGACAGTCTTATAGAAGTATTTTTAGGGTTATATAGTGCTGATATGGCAGGTTGAATGATGCATCTGCATAAATTCCTACCTTGTTTTAGTAAGTAATGAAACGTATTTCGGTTTGATACTTGGTCTTTATGTAAAATGTACCTGACTCAGAAACTGGTTCGCGGTAGTAGGACTCTTCAGCATTGGTTTCCATGTTGATATGCTATGTATTAATTGTTAAGAATCAAACCATATATGATAATAATATAAGCAAAAGTGGTTTTTTTTAAAAAGGTTTTATTTTATTTTATTTTTTTAGAGAGAGGGAGAGGGAGGGGGAAAAGGGGAGATAAAGATCAATGTTGTACCCTGGCTGGTGTGGCTCAGTGGGTTGGGGGCCAGCCTGCGGACCAAGGGGTCACCGGTTTGATTGCTGGTCAGGGTGCATGCCTGGTTTGCGGTCCAGGTCCCCAGCTGGGGGCATGTGAGAGGCAATCATGCATTGATGTTTCTCTCCCTCTCTTTCTCCCTCCCTTTCTCTAAAAATAAATAAATATTTAAACAAACAAAAAAAATCATCAATGTTATGAGAGAAACATCAATCAGTTACCTCTTGCATGCCCCCAAGTGGGGACCTGGACTGCAACCCTGGCATGTGCCCTGACTGGGAGTCTAACTGGTGATCTTTTAGTTTGTAGTGTATGCTTAACCCACTGAGCCACACCAGCCAGGATGCAAAAGTGGGTTTTAATTAGAGGAAAAATTAGGGGTGCAGGCGTATGACATAAGTATAGGTAATATCATGGCATTGGGCACAAATGAGTTCTTGAGTCATTCTTCTGCCTCTCTGTGGAGCTCTTACCTGCTTTCCCCTAAAGTCCCTTTAAAACAAGATGTTTATTCTACATTCTCCACAGTATGTGGCATGGCTGAAAGGTAGAGGTGTATATATATATATTGGCAACCTGAAAATATGGCTATATTATTTAATTAGGTTTGTGGGGAGAGAAAAATAATGTCGTATTTTAGAATATTGTTTTTTTATTTTTTATTCTTGAAAAATATTTTATTTATTTATCTTTAGAGGGGAAGGGAAGGAGAGAGGGAGAGAGGGAGAGAAACATCAATGTATGGTTGCCTCTCATGTGTCCCTTGCTGGGAACTGGCCTGCAACCCAGGCATGTGCCCTGACCGGGAATCAAACCGCGATCCTTTGGTTCACAGGCCCATGCTCAATCCACTGAGCTACACCAGCCAGGGCAGAATATTGTTTTTTTAAATCCTCACTTGAGGAAATTTTTTCATTGCTTTTTTTAGAGAGAGAGGAAGGGAAAGAGAGAAACATTGATACAAGAGAGAAGCATTGATTGTTGCCTCTTATATGTGCTTGTACCAGAGATCATACGCTCCCTGACTGGGGATTGAACTCACAACCTAGGCACGTGCCCTGACCAGGAATTGAACCCACAACCTTTTGGTTACAGGACAATGC
This sequence comes from Anoura caudifer, assembly GCA_004027475.1. Taxonomy (NCBI): domain Eukaryota; kingdom Metazoa; phylum Chordata; class Mammalia; order Chiroptera; family Phyllostomidae; genus Anoura; species Anoura caudifer. Next base: position 109,717 of record PVKU01005652.1, on the reverse strand, counting down.
TTCAGCCAATTGAACCACACTAGCCAGGGCGTGACTTAGAATATTTAAGCAAGTAGGAGCAGTTCTCTGTTACTGCACAGGGCACCAATCCAGTAAGTTATTGATATGAAAGTATTTTTCCATCCGAATGTGATTGGGACTCAGTCAAAATTACTTTGAGGTGATGGAAGAATATGTGGAGATTTTTTCTTATCAATTATTTATGATTTAGTCTGTAAAATTCCCTTGTGGTTTGAACAGGGTCTTCCTCAGGAAATGGGAAAGCTGGAACAGCTCTGACAAAGTTCTATGATGATATATATTTTGATTCTGATTCTGAGGATGAAGACAAAGCAGGTAAGTAAAATGTTTGCCAGGCTTAGCAGTTATGTTTTATGAAAAAAAGTTTACCTAGGAGGTACTTGGTATTAGGTTTTTCTTCTGTGTTTGATTTTTTAGAAAAAGAAATTGCAGTCTGTTGTGTGAAACAAAAACAGGATCAATGAATAGGAACAGATGTTTATGCAAATATTGAATTATTATGTTGTACACCTGAAATATATATGACCTTGTATACCAATTTTACTACAAGGAAAGTAAAAGAACATATGGGAATGCATACATATGCATACATGGGGCCAACAATGGCACTGCATAGGCACAACTGGAGAGAGGGAGAGTATGTCCCGACTCAGTACCTCCCTCCTCGGGGCACTTGACCCGCCTCTTCCTTCAGGTTCCCTTGCTCGGCAACATTTGCTTTCACACCTGCAGATAGTTTCTGTAGTTGCAGAATTTTCCCTTACTACTTGCTTTTTTAAAAAAAATAAGCCCCTCTCTTCTTTGGAATTTATTTAATACAAAATTTGAGCAAAGTTGAACATGTTGACAAAACCTAAAACTAATTTAATTATGTCAGTAATTACACTGGAATACACAAATAACAAGTTTATATGGTAAGGAAATAATTTTATATATTATTAAATATTGACCTGTTCAAGTACATTTTAAAAGTCTAGTGTGTGGAGATGACCATAGTTTTTTTTTTATTAAGATTTTATTTATTTATTTTTAGAGGGAGGGGAAGGGAGGAAGAAAGAGAGGGAGAGAAACATCAATCAGTTGCCTCTCACACTCCCCCAAGTGGGGACCTGGCCCACAACCCAGGCATGTGCCCTGTCCTGGAATTGATCCTGTGACCTTTTTGGTTTGCTGGATGATGTTCAACCCACTGAGCCACCCTAGTCAGGGTGATGACCATAGTTTTTTTTTCCATTCATTTTTTTGAAATATTTTCTTCTGATTTCAGTAGCATTTCATATATGGGAACTTGTGGAGACTTTAGATATCAAAAATAGTTTCTGTTCTTAGCTTGCTTTTAGTAGCCTTTTCTGGACTCTGAATTTTCATTATTTAAACGCTTGAGATACCAGTTTTTGGTGAAAAAAAGTTTTGCCACTTTGGTCATCTTCATTTTAATGCATTTTAATTGTTAATTGGACAAGAACTATACTTGGAGGAATAGTTTAAAGGAATATAGAAAGAGTGTGTAGCTTAGGAAACTGGATTCTTCATTCTGTATTAAAAAAAAGTGTGAACTTCAGACATGATACTTAGCCATATTCTTAACATTTTCAAAATTAGCACAGGTGACCAAGAAAAAGAAGAAACAACACAGGATTCCAACAAATGATGAATTACTATATGATCCTGAAAAAGATAACAGAGATCAGGCCTGGGTTGATGCACAGAGAAGAGGGTAAGAATTTAAATTTAATATTTAAAATCTTCAGAGAAATGATTAAAAGATAATTTTCACCACATTCACATTTTGAATGCATGTGTGTATGTTTGTATAGACATACATAAACAAGTTTGAGGAAAAACTGCGGAGTACTTTATTTTGAAAATGAAGCAAATTTCATTCAGACAGTTGATCTTTTAAAAACTTTTGAGTTCCAACTGTTGTAGTCAGTCTCTTCATTCAAGAACCAAAGCTGAATTTAAGAAAATAGACACAATTTAAAACTAGTTGGAGATTAAGAGTTCATGTGGAGGAAGAGTGGATGCTATGTTTTACATCTGAATTGTTCTTTTTAACTGTGTACAAGTTGGATTTTTAAAAATTGAGGTGAAATTCACATGTAAAACTAATTATTTAAATGTGAACAATTTAGTGCCAATTAGTATGTTCGCACTTCTATTTAATTTCAAACCATTTTCATCATCTGAAGAGAAAACTCTGTACTCATTTTCATATTTGATTTTATAAAGGCTGGTACATCAAAAAAGTAAAAACTAGGCAACGTTCCACTGTTAAATAGTACTTCCTTAATGTGGCTGTGCTTCAGAGTCATTTGGGAAGAATGGAATGCAAACCCTTGAGTTGATACTCTAGCAGGTTTTGATTCAGGTAAAGTGGGGTCCAGGAATCTATGTTTTTGAAGTCCAGATGTATTTTGATGTTGTGTGGGTCTTCATATACCACCTTTCAGCCTTTATTCTCCCACTTTGTCCTTTTTTCCTCTTTGTTTTCTCCCATGCACACTACTTCATCCCCTTGCCTCTTACATTTATTTAATGAATATTTTTTGATCACTCACAGTGTGAAATGAACATTTAAAAACATTTTTTTAAAAAGAATATGCATGGGATTTGTAATTTTTAAAGATTTTATTTATTTATTTTTAGATAGAGGGGAAGGGAAGGAGAAAGAGAAGGAGGGAAACATCAGTGTGTGGTTGCCTCTTACACACCACCTACTGGGGACCTGGCCTGCAACCCATGCATGTGCCCTGATTGGGAATGGAACCTGCAGCCCTTTGGTTTGCAGGCCTTGCGCTCAATCCACTGAGCTATACCAGCCCAGGGTCACAGTATAAAATGAACCTTTTAAGTGCTATGAGAGATATATAGATAGCCAAGGAATTTACAGTCTAACTCCTGATTCTGGTGACAGAATTTGTCAGTGAAGAAAGATGAAATATGTTTTCATTGTTATATAATTTTTAGAAGAAATAACATTTTTTTGACTTATTCACATTCCTGCATTAAGTGGTAGTTGCTGTTTAAGACCACAGAAACCACCTTCAAATAACGAAATCCCTGCATTGTAAGCACCATGAGGGCAGTGATCTTGTTCAGTCCTTGTAGCCCAAGCATCTTGCACATTGTTAAATTGGTGCTCAGTAAGTATCTATTGAATGAAAAAGTTACTTTCTTCAGGTTTGTGTTTTGAAATTTGCTAAACTTTTAAGAATACAATAGGGGGGAGGTGGAAAAGGGCATAAGAGGGATAAATGGTAATTGAAAAAAATTTAAAAAAATACATACCACATGTTTTCAGTATTTTTCCCCATAAATATTTAAAAAGTTTAGGAAGTTAATATCAAAAGATTTGCTTTAAAATTATTTATTTATTTCTAGATTTGAGAGAGAGAGAGAGAAACAGAGACATCAATTTGTTGTTCCACTTACTGATGCATTCATTGGTTGATTCTTGTATGTGCCTTGACTGGTGATCCAACCCATAGCCTTGGCGTTTTGGGATAATGCTCTAACCAAATGGGCTACTTGCCTTTTGTTGTTCACTTTTCAGGAGTTTACCATAAGCCCCTTTTAGGAATATATCCTTTAGCCCTGGCTGGTATGGCTCAGTGGATTGAGCACTAGCCTGTGAACCGAGAGGTTGCTGGTTCAATTTCCTGCCTGGGTTGTGGATGAGATCGATTGGGGGAGGGTGAGAGGTAACAGATTGATGTTTCTGTCACACATTGATGTTTCTCTTCCTCTCTTTCTCGCTCCTTTCCCCTCTCTCTAAAGTAAATAAAACAAAATAAAATAAAATAAAAGAATACAGACTTTTATACTTTAGTGCCTTCATAATTAGATCTATGCTTTATTCTTTCAATCAGCAAATATTTACAAGTACTTATTGTTAGCTAGACAATGTTCTTGACTCTTGGAATACAACAGGAAACAAAACAGACAAAAATCCTTAGGCACTTAGAGCTTACTTGCTTCTTTTTAAATATAGCTTTACTGTGTTTTTTAAAATTAATAGACTTTACTTTTTAGAATAGTTTTAGATTTACAGAAAAATTGAACTTGATAATATAGAGAATTTCTTTTTTTTAAAGATTTTATTTATTTATTTTTAGAGAGGGAGAAAGGAGGGAGAAAGAGAGGGAGAGAAACATCAATGTGTGATTGCCTCTCACTCACCCCCCACTGGGGACCCGGCCAGCAATCCAGGCATGTGCCCTGACTAGGAATTGAACCCGTGATCTTTTGCTTTGCGGGACGACATCCAAACAACTGAACCACACTGGTCGGGGCTGACTTACGTTGGTTTTGATGACCTGAACAGTTTTGAGGAGCAATGGTCAAGTATAGTCATGTGCCACCTAATGACAGAGATGCGTTCTGAGAAATGCATTATTAGGTGATTTTGTTGTGTGTGAACATCATAAAGTGCACTTACACAAACCTAGATGGTACATAGCCATCTGTACACTTAGGCTATATAGTCTAGCCTATTGCTTCTAGGTTACACAGCATGTTACTGTGCTGGATACTGTAGACAGTTATAACATAGTGTAAATATTTGTGTAGCTAAACATTTAAACATAGAAAAGGTACAGTAAAAATATGGTATAAAGGTAAAATGATACACTTGTATGGGCACATACTACACATGAAAGGAGCTTGCAAGACTGGAAGTTGCTCTGGGAGAGTCAGTGAGAGACTGGTGAATGAATGTGAAGGCCCACATTCCTGTACACTACATAAACACTGTACACTTAGGCTACACTAAATGTGCAAAACAAGATGACATTAAATCAAGCACAAGAGAATATGATGCTATCAAGAGACTTGGTAAACATGAAACAAATGAACAAACAAGACAAACAAAAACTCATAGGCATAGACAGTATGGTGATTACCAGAGGGATGTGTAAAGATGGTCAAATACATACATATTTTTAAAGATTTTCTTTATTTATTTTTAGACAGAGGGGAAGGGAGAGAAACATCGATGTGCAAGAGAAGCAGTGATTGGTTGCCTCTTGCATGCCCCCAGCTGAGGACCAAACCCCCAACCCAGGCACGTGCCCTGACTGGGAATAGAACTGGTGACCTTTTGTGACCTTCTGGTTTGCAGGATGACACCCAACTCACTGAGCCAAACCAGTCAGGGCAAAGATCAAATATATTGTGACAGGAGAAGATTTGACTTTGGGTGGTAGGCACACAATGCAATATACAGATGATGTATCATGGAATTGTACACCTGAAACCTATATAATTTTATTAACCAATGTCACCCCAATAAATTTAATAAAGTAAAAAAGAAAAGAGAGAGTTGGTAAACACAAAATATATAAAGCTGCTGCCAGCATAACACAGTACACTGTTTTATAGCATTTATTTTATTTTTTTTGTGCTTTCCAATATTCTGATTCTTTTTTACAAAATATATTTTATTGATTATGCTATTACCATTGTCCCATTTCTCCCCCATCATTCCCCTCCACCCTGCACACCCCCTCCCACCCACATTCCCCCCCTTTAGTTCATGTCCATGTGTCATAAGTTCTTTAGCTTCTACATTTCCCACACTATTCTTGCCCTCCCCCTGTCTATTTTCTACCCACCATCTATGCTACTTATTCTCTGTACCTTTTTCCCCCTCTCCACCTCCCACTCCCCTGTTGCAAACCCTCCATGTGATCTCCATTTCTGTGTTTTTGTTCCTGTTCTACTTGTTTGCTTAGTTTGCTTTTGTTTTAGAGGTGGTTGTCAATATCTGTGAGTTTGCTGTCTTTTTACTGTCCTATTTTTTACGTTCTTTTTCTTAGGTAAGTCCCTTTAGCATTTCATATAATAAGGGCTTGGTGATGATGAACTCCTTTAACTTGACCTTATCTGAGAAGCACTTTATCTTCCCTTCCATTCTAAATGACAGCTTTGCTGGATAGAGCAATCTTGGATGTAGGTCCTTGCCTTTCATGACTTGGTATACTTCTTTCCAGCCCCTTCTTGCCTGTAAGGTCTCTTTTAAGAAATCAGCTGACAGTCTGATGGGAACTTTGTAGGTGACTGTCCCCTTATCCCTTGCTGCTTCTAGAATTCTCTCCTTCATTTTAATCTTGGCTAATGTAATTCTGATGTGACTTGGTGTGTTCCTCTTTGGGTCCAACTTCTTTGGGACTCTCTGAGCTTCCTGGACTTCCTGGAAGTCTATTTCCTTTGCCATATTGGGGAAGTTCTCCTTTACTATTTGTTCCAATAAGTTTTCCACTTGTTGCTCTTTCTCTTCCCCTTCTTACCCTGTAATTTGGATGTTGGGACGTTTAAAGATGTCCCAGAGGTTCCTAAGCCTCTCCTCCTTTTTTTGAATTCTTGTTTCTTCCTTGTTTTCTGTTTGTTTGTTTGTTTCTTTCTTCCTTCTGGTCCACTCCATTGATTTGAGTCCCAGTTTTTCTCCCATCTTTATTGGTTCTCTCTGCGTTTTCCTTCATTTCATTTAGTGTAGCCTTCATTTTTTCATCCAATTTGTGAGCAAAATCAACCAGTTCTGTGAACATCCTGATCACCAGTGCTTTGAACTGTGTATCTGATAGGTTATCTATCTCTTCGTCGCTTAGATGAATTGGCTCTGGGGCTTTGATTTGTTCTCTGGTTTGAGCCATTTTTTTTTTTTTGGTCTGGTCACGGCTGTTATGTAGTGAGGGGTGGAGCCTTAGGTGTTCCCCAGGGCGGGGCAGCCCAGTCGCTGGGTAGTGATGCTGTATATGGGGTCCGAGAGGGAACAATGATGCTTGCTCCACTCTCTCTCGGATTCCAGTCCCTTCCACTGCTTCCCCTTTGCCTGGATTATCTGCGTGCGAATGTGGGACTACCTGGTCAGCCAGCCACCTTGTGCGGCCTCACTGGGTCTGCACAGTTGCCACCCCGTGCCCGGGGTCTGCTAGCCGCTGCCTGGGTCCGCACCTCCACTTTTTCCTGCCATGACTCCGCCCCTCTTACCAGTCTGGATGAATGGTTGTTGGACTTCCATACAGTTCAATTTTTCTGTCAGTTCTGGTTGTTTTCTTGTTTCTAAATCTTTGTTGTCCTTAATTTTGGTTGTTCAAGGAGGCACAGTGTGTCCACCTACGCCTCCATCTTGGCCGGGAGTCAGCATTTTATTTTTGTAAGTAGAAAGAATAACTTTAAAATACTGATAAAAGTATATAATAAATACATGACCCAGTAACATAGCTACTTATTATTCTTATCAAGTATTATTATTATTATTATTATTTCTTTTTTAAAGTTTAGGGATTTTTTTTCTTAAGATTTTATTTATTTATCTCTAGAGGGGAAGGGAAGGAGAGAGGGAGAGAAATATCATTGTGTGGTTGCCTCTGGGCCTGCAACCCAGGCATGTGCCCTGACTGGGAATTGAACTGTGATTCTTTGGTTCACAGGTCTGCACTCAATCCACTGAGCTACACCAGCCAGGGCCTTATTGTTATATATTGTACATAATTGTATGCACTGTATGTTTATATGACTGCCAACACAGTGGGTTTGTTTACAGCAGCATAACTACAAACTCGTAATATATTGTGCTGTGATGTAACCATGGCTACAGTGTCACTAGGTGATAGGAATTTGTCAGCTCCATTATAATCTATGGAACACATTGTATATGTGTTCTGTCATTGACTGAAACATTGTTATGTGGTGCATGATTGTGTGTCATGGGAGGCTTCACTAATTGAAATTTGTCTGATGTTTCTGTCATAATTAGACAGGGATTATTGGTTTTTGGGAGGAAGACCAAAGAGAGGCAAAGTGACATTTTTATCACAATGTATCAAGGGCACATACTGTCAACATGATTTATGACTGTAAGTGTTGGTTGACTTTGGTCACCTTGGTGAAGTAGTTTGTCCGGTTTCTCTACTATAAAGTTAGCCTTTCGGAAGTCACTATGTGCAGCCCAGACTTAAGGAGTGGGGAGTTACGAGGGAGAATATCTTCATAAATTATTTCTAATTCTTCTGTACAGGAGGTTTGTCTATTCTTCCCCATTTATCTGCTCAGTCATTTGTATCAGTGTGGACTCATGAGTATTTGTACTTTGGGTTATAATACAGTCCTACTTTATTTTGTTGTTCTAATTGTTTTAGCTTTGGCTGTTGAGGACACATTTGTTTGGCTTCTGTGCCTGTTTGACATACCTAATTCATTGTTTTGTTTTGTTTTTTTCTCAGCACATCTTTACTTTCTGGCACCACAAGATGCTCCAGGTTCATCTTGTATGCCCCATTTCTAGAATCAATCATTTTTCTAAGGATTACTGATTACTTTTATTGGAAGGTAGCATTAGAAATCAAGATTTGGCTTTAATCCCCCACTTTCTTTTTCTATTCTAGCTACCATGGTTTTGGAAGACAGAGGGCACGTCAACGACAGCCTGTTCCAAACAGTGATGCTGTCTTGAATTGCCCTGCCTGCATGACCACATTGTGTCTGGATTGCCAAAGGTAACATAAAGGGTAACAATATATACATACACACAAAACAACAAAAAATAGCCAACTCAGTGGGCTTTTTTTCCCCCAAAATCCTCACCTGAGGACATTTTTTTCCTTGCTTTGAGAGAGAGGCGGGGGGGGGGGGCGAGGGAGGGAGGAGAGAGAGAGAGAGAGAGAGAAAGAGAGAACATCGATGTGAGAGAGAAACATTGACTGGCTGTCTTGTACATACCCTGAATGGGGATACATGGGATACATACCCTGACAGGAGACCAAACTCCCAACCTGGCTATGTGTGTCAACCAGGAATCGAACTCCTGACCCTTTGGTGTATGGAATGACACTGCAACTAACTGAGCCAAATTGGTCAGGGCTTGGTGGGCCTATCTATCTATCTATCTATCTGTCTATTTATTTGTAGACAGATTTCTCTTGCTTTGTACAAAATTTATTGACTTTTTTTTTAAGAAAGGGAGAGAGAGAGAGAAACATTGATTTGTTGTTCCACTTACTGATGCATTCATTGGTTGATTCTTGTATGTGCCCTGACCATAGATCGAACCCACAACCTTGGAGTATCAGAATGGCACTGTAACCAACCCAGCCAGGGCCTTGGTGGGCCTTTTTAAAAGTCAGAAGTAGATTTTTGAGGTACTTAGGAATTCTGATAAGGTTCTGTTCTCATATATCCTTGGTGCTACATGGCTGATCTTTATATAAATAATTTTATTTATACGTAGGTTCTGTCACAAGTAGTTTAAAGTAAAGCACTTGCCAGTATTGACAAGGATTCACTGAAACTCTGTATGTTGTGGAATGATATCCCTCAAGTATACTTTTTTTTATTGTGATAAAATACATGAAACAGAAAATTTACTCTCTTAACCATTATAAAAATTTGCTGTTGAAGAATACTTCATTTGACTATTCAATTTATTGTCAACTAGACCATTTAAATTTTTTTTTAATTTAAACAATTTTCTCAGCTTTTTTTTACTTATGAGGGATGATTAACATTGTGTAAGTTTGAGGTGTGTAACATGCTTTGATATGTGAATATATTACAAAATTATTACAGTAAGGTTAGTTAACATATCCATCACCTCACATAATTACCTTTTTTTAAGTAAGAACTTAAGATCTACCTCTTAACTATCTAATATTTTCAAGTACGCAGTACAGTATTGTTAACTGCAGTCATGCTGTATGTTACATTTCCAGAACTTGTTTATCTTATACCTGAAGTTTGTACCCTTTGATATTTTCACCCATCCACCCTTCCCCACCAATCTTTTCTCTGTTCTATGAGTTCAGTTTTTTTTAGATTCTACATATAAGTGAAATCATTCAGTATTTATCTTTCTCTGTCTGATTTATTTCACTTTGCATAATACCCTCAAGGTTCATCTATGTTGTCACAAATGGCAGGGTTTTCTTTTGTTTTTAATGACTGAATAATATTCCATTGTGTATATTTACCAGATTTTTTTATCCATTCATCTCCATTCATCTATTGATAGATACTTAGATTATTTCCATGTCTTGGCTATTGTAAATAAATGTTGCAGTAGGTTTTTTGGGGGAAGACCGCAGAGTTGTCATTTTTATCTTATTATATCAAGGGCATAGTTTATCAACATGATTTATGACTTAATTTTGACCATGATTATCTACCTGGCTGTGGCAGGGATGCAGATATCTCTGTGAGATAGTGATTTTATTTCTTTATTTTTTTTTAAAGATTTTATTTATTTACTTTTAGAGGGGCGGGGAGGAGGGAATAGAGAGAGGGAGAGAAACATTGATCAGTTGCCTCTCATACTCTTCCCAACTGGGGACCGAACCTGCAACCCAGGCATGTGCCTTGATTATTTCTTTGCTAGGTAGAAGCTTTTTAAAAAGTTTGATGTAGTCTCACTTGTTTATTTTTGCTTTTATTTCTTGTGCTTTTGGTGTTATATTCAGAAAACATTTCCAAGATCAGTGTCAAGGAGCTTTTCTCCTGTTCTACGAGTTTTACAATTTCAGGCTTTTAGATTTAAGTCTTTAACCCATTTAAAATTACTTTTTGTGAGTGGTGTATGATAGGGGTTCAGTTTCATTCATTTGCATGTGAACCTCCAGTTTTCCCAGTACTGTTTATTGAAGAGACTATCTTTTCCACATAAAATATTCTTGGCTCCTTTGTCAAATATTAGTTATGTGTTGTGGGTTTATTTCTAGGCTCTTGCTCTGTTCTGTTGATGTGTGTCTGTTTTTATGCTATTCCCATACTTTCTACATTTGTATTATAGTTTGAAATCAGGGAACTGTGATGCTTCCAGCTTTGTTCTTCTTCCTCAACGTTGTTTTCACTATTTGGGATCTTTTGTGGTTCCACGTAAATTTTAGGATTTTTTTTTCTGTTACTGTGAAAAATGCCATTGGAATTTTGATAGAGATTGCATTGATTCTATAGATTGTGTTGGGTAGTATGGACATTTTAACAGTATTCTTCCGATTCATGAACACAGGGTATAATGCTATCTTTTGGTGTTTTGTTTTTCAGTTTTTTTCATCAATGCATTATAGTTTTCAGCGTACAGGTCTTTCATCTCTTTGGTTAAATTTATTTCTAAGTATTTTATTGTTGATGCTACTGTGAACAGAATTGTTTTCTTAATTTCTTTTTCAGATAGTGTATAGAAACAACAGATTTTTGTGTATTGATTTATGTATCATGCAACTTTACTGAATTCATTTATTATAACATTGTTTTTGGTGGAATCTTTAGAGTTTTATATATACATAATTATGTTATCTGCAAATAGACAGTTTTACTTCTTCCTTTTCAATTTGGATGCCTTTTATTTCTTTTTCTTGCCTGATTGCTCTGGCTTGGATCTCTAGTACCATATTGGTTAGGAGTGGTAACAGTGGGCACTCTTATCTTGTTTTCTATTGTAATCATTTTAGGTGTACAATTTGGTGACATTCACTACATTCACAGTATTGTGCAGCCATCACCACTGTCCGTTTCCAGAATTTTTTTGTCATTCCAAACAGAACCTCTATCCATTAGGCAATAAATCCTCATTCTTCACCCCCACTGCCCCAGCCTCTGGTAATCTCTGTTATACATTCTTTTTGGATTGTTCCTTGCCAGTGTACAGAAATGCAGCAGATTTTTGTGTGTTCATTTCATACCCCATAACTCTGGTGAATTAGTTTATTACTGCTAATAATTTTTCTATGTAAACATTAGAGTTTTCTATTGGATTGGTCAAAAAGTCTGTGTGTTTTTTTCCTGTAAAATAAAAGATACATTTTTCATTTTTAACAGTTTTATTGATTTGGATATTTTGAGTATGTCAGCTATCTCCCACATGGTTTAATGTTGATTGTTCTTAATTAATGTCTTGATTTGATTGCTGTCAACTTCAGCTGGTCTACTTAACCATGGAGCATTGTGCAGAGAAGTCTCCAGTATGAAACTTTGCAAACCATTTTTGACACGTTCAATTAGTCACAGCACGTTCTCCACACACTACATAAATCTTTTTTTTGCGTTTCAGTTCATTTTTACCTTTCTTGAAATGATAAAGCATAATAAGTCAAAAATGTTGCGTATTTTCTGTATTAAAATGTCTACCCAGAAATTCACCAATTTTTGAAAAAAAATTTTTTTAAATGCACACTGATACAACAGCTGTCACAACACAGTCTAACAAAATTGTTTCACATGAAGTTAAAGACAACCAAATGGTATTAGAGCCATCTTACAGAAAAAAACCGAGTGAACTTTCTGGCCAACCCAGTGTACATATAAGATCACATCATCTGTCAACAAAGATAATTTTTCTTCCTTCCTTTCCTCCCCTGTCCTTTTCCCATCCTTCCCTTTCCATACTCCCTCCCTCCTTCCTTCCTTCCTTATCCTCACCCTGCTTATTGATTTGAGAGAGAGGGGAAGGGAAGGTGAGAGAGAGGCAGAGAAACATGATGTGAGAGACAAACATCATTGGTTGCCTCTGGCAACAGCCCGACTGGGGATGGAATCCACAACCTGGTTGTGTGCCCTGACCCTGACAGGGGATCAAAAACCTGTGACCTTTTGGTTTATGGGAAGATGGTCCAGCCAACTGAGCCACACTGGCTAGGGCTAATTTTACTTCTTCCTTTCTGATTTGGCTTTTATTTCTTTTTCATACCTTATTGTTTTGATTAGAATTTTCAATAGTTTGTTGAATAGAAGTGCTGAAAGTAGACATTTTTGTCTTTTTGCTGATCTTAGAGGAAAAGTTTTCAGTCTTTGATCAGTAAGTATGGTACTAGCTCTGGGCTTTTCATATATGGCATTCATTGTATTGAGGAAGTTTTCTTCTATTCGTAGTTTATTGGGTGTTTTTATCATGAAGTTTGTCAAATACTGTTTCTGCATCAGTGGAGATGATCATGTTTTATTTTTTCTTCTTCATTCTATTAATCCAAACACAGTTATCCCTTGGTATCAGAGGTGGATTGGTTCCAGGACAGTCCCCCACCTCCTGCCCCACAGCAGATACCAAAATCCATGGATGCTCACGTCCCTTATACTACAAAGTGGAAGAGAAGAGTGCATATATTTGACCCTTGGCATTATGGATTTCCAAGTGCAGATTGAAAAATACCTTTTTTTATCTGTGATTGATTGAAATTACGGATGCAAAACTGTTAGATATGGAGGGTTGACTATATTCTCTCCACCTTTTCCTTTTCCTTTTTCTTTTTCGATGGCCTTATAAATGCGTAGCTTAGTCCATGTTTTGAATCGAGCAAGCTGGAACTAAATGATATACTGGTGGATATGTTAGTAACTTGATATAATTTATTCTTATTGGCTAGCTAGAAGTTTCTGATCTGCAACAACTAATTTATCTATTTCCCATATGAACGCTTAAACTTTTTGTGTCTAAATTGACACCTAGAATATGTTTATGAAATGAAGAAAAAGTAAAATATACTCAAGTTGTTTCTTTCAAATTAAACCATGTTACAGGGTTCCTATACTCAAAAAGAAATTGCTTCAGATCTAACAGTAGAAATTTTCCTTGGTAAAAATTGTGTTCCATATTAATACAGAATTCTAATACAGTGGAATGTAAACAAAATTTTATAGTCTTGCCTGGAGAAGCACCAGCTTGTACAGTCTTAAGTTATTGGTGGTGGTGGTGATGGTGGAGATCAACATTTGGGACCAGTGAAGGCATAACTGGAGTTCACTGTTTTTGGCCAGAAAGATATTTCTGTTACATGAAGTTTAAAGGAAAATAAAGTAAAACAACTTGCTAAGTAGAGAAAGAAGTAGGAAAATATTAAGCATATGAGGAGAAAAAGGAAGCATTAACTATTTTTAAAAAAATATTTTTATTTATTTATTTTTAGGCAGAGGGGAAGGGAGGGAGAAAGAGAGGGAGAGAAACATTGACGCAAGAGAGAAACACTGATTTATTGCTTTTTGCATATGCCCTGACCAGGGACTGAACCTGCAACCCAGGCGTGTGTCCTGACTGGAAATCAAACTAGCAACCTTTTGCTTTGTGGGACAACAACCAACCAACTGAGCCACACTAGTCAGAGCAAAGTTCTTCCTGTTCTTAAAATAACTCTTGCCCTGGCTGGTGTAGCTCAGTGGATTGAGCGTAGGCCTGCGAACCAAAGGGTCGCCCAAAGGGTTGCCAGTTCATTTCCCAGTCACATGCCTGGATTGCAGGCCAGGTCCCCAGTAGGGGGCGTGTGAGAATCAGCCATGCATTGATGTTTCTCTCCCTTTCTCCTTCCCTTACCCTCTCTCTAAAAATAAATAAATAAAATCTTAAAAAAACACCTCTTAGCATTTCTGTAAATTTCCCATGTTGTTCTCATGTCTTTACTTTGGTTGGTATTTCAGTAAGTTTTTGGTGTTCTCAAATTTTATGTAGGTGGATAATTATTAAAATAGAACATAAACATTCTCCATTTTATTTCTTTTAGGCATGAATCATACAAAACTCAGTATAGAGCAATGTTTGTGATGAATTGTACCGTCAACAAAGAGGAGGTTCTAAGGTACAAAACCCCAGAGAATAAGAAGAAAAAGCGAGGCCGTAAGAAGATGAGGTCTAACCATGAGGATGCCACAGAGCAGGCAGAGACAGAAGTGGAAGAAATCTATCACCCAGTTATGTGCACCGAATGTTCCACTGAAGTGGCAGTCTACGACAAGGACGAAGTCTTTCACTTTTTCAATGTTTTAGCAAGCCATTCCTAAATAGCTAAGTTGGGCATTTAATTGCCCAATACTGTATATAAGGCAAATATGGACAGTTATTTTCCTCTTGCCTGTTCATATCAAGTGATATTCTGAGTGGTTGGAGAAGCAGTGTTTTATTCTTTTTGTAAGAGAATGGTTATCAGCCTTCATTCCTCCCACTTCTCTAAAAAAAAGTTAGTCTCAGCTCTGTTGGGACTAATTATTCATTCCTTTTTGATGGACATTGGAAACTTGGGGCTTTTTATTTATTTAAAGCTCATTAGAATTAAAATGTCCTGGAGTTATAAGTAACCTCTGTTTCAGATTGTTATTTTTATTTAAGATGTACCCTTGGTTTGAATAAGCTAGAAACTGTTTCCTGACTTCCGTCTATTGGTTTTGCTGAGAAATATCTTTATTTCTCTTCTACCCCATAGGATGGAGTGACAGCATTTAGCGACTGTTACAATGACATGGAGTTTGTGTTGCTAGGTACCTTGAGTAATTAATGTAGGTCTTTCCATAAAAGGATTGTACTTACTAATTTTCTAAATTTAACAGCCCTGGCTGGGTGGCTTAGTTGGTTAGAGCATCATCTGGATACATGGAGGTTGTGGGTTTGATCCACAGAGCACGTACAAGAATCAACCAATGAATGCATAAATAAGTGGAACAACAAATTGATGTTTCTTTCCCCTCATGCTTTCCTCTGTAGTCTAGAATCAATAAAAGAAATTAAACTTAATGAATTAACATAGTGAAGTAGAAATTTGTAATGGGGAGGAACAACCTCACCCTCCTGCCTTAGACTTAAAAATCCTATTGCTGTCCTGAATGTCTACTATAAAATTGTTTTTTCTTTTATTGATTCCAGAGAGAGGAGAAGGGAGGGAGAAAGAGAAGGAGGAAAACATCAGTCAGCTGCTTCCCGCACACACCCCAACTGAGGACTGAACCCTCAAGCCAGGCATGTGCCCTGACTGGGAATTGAACTGGTGACCCTTTGGTTCACAGCTGGTGCTCAATCCACCAAGCCACACCAGCCAGGGTGCAAAGTACTTTTCATTTAGATTGGTGTATTAGTTATCCAGGGCTTCCATAGCAAAATATAGACTGTGTAGCTAAAACAACAGAAATTTGCTCTGGCTGGTGTGGTTCAGTGGATTGAGTGTGGGCCTGCGAACCAAAGGGTTGCTGGTTCAATTCCCAGTCAGGGCACATGCCTGGGTTGTGGTCCAGGTCCCCAGTAGGGGGCCTGTGAGAGGCAACCACACATTGATGTTTCTCTCCCTGTCTTCCTCCCTTCCCCTCTGTCTAAAAATAAATAAATTCTTTAAAAAAAACCCCAAGACAATAATAGAAATTTATTTTCTGACAGGTCTGGCCTTGGCTTGCAGAAGGTTGTACCCTTCCTGTGTCTTTACATGATATTTTCTCTGTGTGCACACATGTTGGTGCCCTAATCTCTTAATGAGGATACTAGTCATAGTGAATTAGGGCCTGTCTATATGACCTCATTTTACCCTGATTACCTCCTTAAACACCCTGTCTCCAAGTACAGTCACACTCTGAGGCACTGGTGGGGGCAGGGGGTAGGACTTCAGCATGAATTTTGGGAGCATACAATTAAGCCCATAACAATTGTCATCCTGTATTTTATGAAATAAGCAAAGTTAACGATAAGGCACATTTCAATGAAGATGAATGTTATTTTCCACTGTCTTTCAATGGGAATATTTTATTCTCTGCGCCCCGCAACTGATGAAGCCTATCAGTAGTGGGAGCAAGAGGTTAAGCTATAAGGGAAACACTTTATTTTTATCCTCACCTGAGGGCACTTTTTTTTCATTACTTTAGAGGGGAAGGCAGGAGGGGAGAGAGAAAGAGGGAGAGAAAGGAGAGATAGAGATTGATTGGCCATCATCTCGTATATTGTCCCTACTGAACTTGAACCTGCAACCTGGGTATGCACTCTGACTGGGAACCAAACCCTGCGACATTTCCGTCCACGGAATTACTCTCCAACCAACTGAACCACATCTGCCAGGATGAAAGGGGAAACACTTTTATAGAATCTCAGTACCCTCTGGATTTTCTCCCCAAATCTTTTCTTTTTGTTGTCTTTCTCCAATCCTTTCTGAGACCATAACCATACCTTTCACATATGGAGTTGCTCCATTCTTTGCGTGTAGATTCTCTGACTTGGCTCCCTTTCATCTGAGATCTCAATGACTTCTCCTTCAACTGCTTTGCCCTTCCCCCTCTTTTAATTTCTTTTTCTCCTTTTTATTTACTAGGTGCCAAGGCCAAGAGGTACAAGTAAGAGCCACGATGTTCTTTTCATGGAATTTATTGTCTAGTGGGGAGAAGACATACCTTGATACAAGTGCATTGATTCAGATAATAAGTGATTGCTATGTCTTGATGTGAAAGAAGAGAATGACTGTGTGTTTGTATGTGTTTTAAATAGAGGTTGGAGAAGGCCTAAGGAAGTGACATTTGAGCTGAAACCTGCCCATTGAGAAGTTATTTTCCTGCCGATGGATGTTTCGTTGTTTTTCTTACGTTTATTTTGCTGCTATACACATTGATGCTATGATCATTCTTACACGTGTTTCTTGATGCATGTTTGCAGGAATTTCTTAGGCTATAAATTCTCCTTCCCTTCCTCTCTCCTCTCTCTACAAATAAATAAATAAAATCTTAAAAAAAATAATTGCAACTGCTGTTTTTACTTCTGCCTTTTTTCTCTTTGTTTAAAAAAAATAAAAGGTTTTATTTATTTACTTTTAGAGAGGGGAAGGGAGGGAAAAAAGGGAGAGAAACATTGATGTGTGAGAAATATCATTCGGTTGCCTCTTTCAGGTGCCCCAACTGGGGACCATCCTGCAACTCAGACATGTGCCCTGACTGGGAATCGAACTAGCAACCTTTCGCTTTGTGGGACAATGCTGAAACAACTGAGCCACACTGGTCAGAGCTTAACGTGGTATTTCAAAATAATTACAGTCACAGGAAATTGCAAAAATAATACACAGAGTTCTATGTACTCTTCACCCAGTTTTCCATGGCCCTACTTTATATAAATTATATGATAATATCAAAAACAGAAAATTGACATTAATACAATGTATGTATATAGTTCTGTGCTATTCTATCAAATGTGTAGATTTATGTAACACACTGAAATGAAGATACGGAACTATTCCTTTACTACAAAGATCTTTTTCATGCTACCCTTTGCTAGTAGTATCTTCCCAGCATTCCACCACCATTTCTAAATGCTGGTAATTGATAATCTGTTATCCATATCTGCAGTTTAGATAGACTCATTGAATTGGCCAAAAAGTTCATTCAGTTTTTTAAAAAAATTATATTTTATTGATTATGCTATTACAGTTGTCCTATTTCTCCCCCATCATTCCCCTCCACCCTGCACACCCCCTCCCACCCACATTCCCCACTTTAGTTCATGTCCATGTGTCATAAGTTCTTTAGCTTCTACTTTTCCCACACTACTTTTGCCCTCCCCCTGTCTATTTTCTACCCACCATCTATGCTACTTATTCTCTGTACCTTTTCTCCCTCTTTCCACCTCCCACCCCCCTGTTGCTAACCCTCCATGTGATCTCCATTTCTGTGTTCCTGCTACTGGTCTAGGTGTTGGCTTAGTTTGCTCTTGTTTTAGGTGTGATTCTTAATATCTGTGAGTTTGCTGTCTTTTTACTGTCCTATTTTTGATCTTCTTTTTCTTAGATAAGTCCCTTTAACATTTCATATAATAAGGGCTTGGTGATGATGAACTCCTTTAACTTGACCTTATCTGAGAAGCGCTTTATCTGCCCTTCCATTCTAAATGACAGCTTTGCTGGATAGAGCAATCTTGGATGTAGGTCCTTGCCTTTCAAGACTTCAAATACTTCTTTCCAGCCCCTTCTTGTCTGTAAGGTCTCTTGAGAAATCAGCTGAGAGTCTGATGGGATCTCCTTTGTAAGTGACTGTCCCCTTATCTCTAGCTGCTTCTAGAATTCTCTCCATTTTAATCTTGGGTAATGTAATGATGATGTGCCTTGGTGTGTTCCTCCTTGGGTCCACCTTCTTTGGGACTCTCTGAGCTTCCTGGACTTCATGTAGTCTATTTCCTTTGCCAGATTGGGGAAGTTCTCCTTTATTATTTGTTCAGATAAGTTTTCCACTTGTTGCTCTTCCTCTTCCCCTTCTGGTACCCCTATAATTTGGATGTTGGGACGTTTAAAGATGTCCTGGAGGTTCCTAAGCCTCTCCTCAATTTTTTGAATTCTTGTTTCTTCATTCTTTTCTGTTTGGTTGTTTGTTTCTTCCTTCTGGTCCACTCCGTTGATTTGAGTCCCAGTTTTCCTCCCATCTCTATTTGTTCCTTGTGTGTTTTCCTTCATTTCACTTATTGTAGCCTCCATTTGTTCCTCTAATTTGCGACCAAAATCAACCAATTCTGTGAGCTTCCTAATCACCAGAGCTTTGAACTGTGCTTCTGATAGGTTGACCACCTCCTGGTCGCTCA
>PVKU01005652.1:77527-90317 GCA_004027475.1 Anoura caudifer | reverse complement strand
TCCTGTGAGGCTGGGACTCCCTCCCAGCACCCCAGCCCCTACAAGTATTTTCAGTGGGTGCTTTTAGGCTTCACTTCCTGGCACTGGGGCCCTGCGTCTCACAGTCTGTCTTGCTGCCTGTTTTTGCCTGGTTTATCTGTGCGCGAATGTGCGTCCGAGGTCTGCCACCTTGTGTGCCTCGCTTGGCCTCCTCACGTCTGGCAATGCTGCAGCCTGTGCGCCTGGAGTGACTGTGCGCCTGGGACCACCACCGGCTTATCCTGCCATGATCCGACTCCATCAGCTGCAGACTCCGTCCCTCTTACCAGTCTAGGTGAATTGTTGTTGTCGGACTCCCTCCCGCACATCAATTTTCTCTCTGTCCTGGTTGGGTTTTCTTTTTTTTTTTTTTGGTTCTATATTTTTGTTGTCCTTAATCTTGGTTGTGGGAGGAGGCAAGTGTGTCCAGCTATGCCTCCATCTTGGCCAGAAGTCCAGTGTTTTCTGTAACACAGTTCTAGTAGCACTTGGTTGGGTAGACCAATTGAAGTTGATAGTGATCAAATCAAGACATTAATTGAGAACAACCAACATTACACAACAAGGAGATAGTTGACATACTCAAAATATCCAAATCAGTAAAGTTATTGGTGATAACGAAAAATGTGTCTTCTATTTTACAGAAAAAACTAAATGGAATTTTTGGCCAACCTAATACAATATGTAGCCTTTTGAGACTGGCTTTTTTTGCTCAACATAATGCCCATAAGATTCATCCAAATTATTGCATGTTTCAATAATTCATTTCTTTTTTATTACTGTGTAGTATTCCATTTTCTATGTGTATTACACTTTGTTTAACCATTCATTTATTGAAGGTGCAATTACTTTTCAATAGAAAGCAATTATAATTCTGAATTGCTTATTTTTGTGTTATACGTGTTTTTATAAAGCACAATAAGCTAGGTATTATTAATTTTTAATGGTAAAATTTGAAATGTATGCATATATGCTATATACAAATGATATATATGTTTATAATTAGGTGATTAAAGTTCACACCTTCATATAAATATTTATAACTCTACTTATGATAAATTTAGATCTAAGCTTCCTTAAAAATTGGTATAACCTGACATAATAGTAGGGCTAACTAAGTACTTGAGAACTACTTCCTATATCATTGATTTAATACAGTGATGGCTTCCCCTGGAATGAGTGCTCTAAGACTAAGACTAAATGTACACTGCAGTATCTTTTACGACCTAGCCTTGGCAGCACACACTGTTACTTCTGCCTTATTTTGACATACAGGCCGTCCATGACTCAGAGTGGGAAAAGTATTGTACATAGAAATGTGCGAATACCAGGAAGCAAAGATCACTGGGGCCATCTTGGAGACTGGCTACCTGAATCTTTCAGTTTATCTGAATGGAAAGCTGTAATGACTCTTGTAAACCTTATCTAAAAGTGTAAATTATCCCCTGCCTTGGAAATGCGATATGCTGATGCTTATTCACTGTAAGAGGAGTCTTCCATTTGTGGTAGGTTTGAAGTTAATGTGAAACCTGAGTATTTAAAAATGAGTTGAAATTTAATGGAGCCATCCTTTGGCTCTGTGAGGCAGAACTGGTCCTTGACAGGATGTTACTTTAATGTGTAAGGAGTCAAGAAATAGATCTGATGGCCCAGTTTATAATCACCGTGGAAGAACTTCAGACGTGTATGCTGCCTTATGAAGCTCTGTATAGAAAATCTAACATATAAAACAGATAAACTAGGAATGGTGTTTGAAATTCAGGACAGTTTTAATTCTTTTAGATTTGAGAGTAGTCTTTTGCACTTATATATTTCTTTGCAGATTAAGAATTTCTAATTCTAGTGTTCAGAATCAGAACAAATGAAGAATTAATGTTGTGGATAAAAACATTGGGGGCTCAATGCCTAGGGAAGATAAATCCAAATTAAGGTAAAGCATCAGGAGATGGGAACATTCTGGGCTTGGAGAGTCTAGTAAGTTTATCTTGGGTTCTGCTTGGGGCAGCTGGAAATATTTCCCTGGCTCAGTGAATTTCCGGCATTACTGCCTCATGCTTTGGTTTCTACCTCTTGGTTTGACTCTATGCAGTTCTACACACACACAACTTTGACTCAAATGAAGCATTTAATGAATTTATCAAAGTTATGAATTTAGTAACTTTGCCAAGGCTTAGCACAGAGTATTTATAAGAAAGGAATTCTGTTGCAGGGACCCTGCCAGGCTTGGCCACCCACTATGTAGTCCAGGTCTCCTGCTGCTTCTGTCCAAGGATTTCTTTGTTAAAAGTAGAGTCAACAGCTTCCTTTTTGCCTTTCTCTCAGGTCCACACTCACTCTCACAAAAGCGCAGAGAAGTGGTTCCCACACCAACAGAATCATCGTGATCTGGAAACTTGTTAGAGGTGCAAATCTTCAGGTCCCACTCTCGGTCAACTAAATCAGAAACTCGGGTGGAGGTGGGACTCAGCAATCTTTTTAACAATCTCTCCATCTAATGCATGCCAAAGTTTGAGAACCAATGGAAACTATCTAAAAAATAAACAAACAAAAAAACATGTCAAGGGAAAGTCAAGCGACAGAACATTTAAACATTCACCCAAATACAGACACTTGCTATTACCTTTGCCCTGTTCCTGTTGGGCGCATGTGTTGCTCCTACCTCCAGGGCTGAACAACCCCAGCCCCAAACACGCTCGTGCTATGGAATTTTGGCTTTTGGCTGATCAGCACCAGCCATGGTTGGGTTATTCTTTTCTTTCCATCCCATTTCTCAGCCAGGGGTGAGGACTAGTGGTATATATTATTGGGCTGGCCAAAAAGTCCATTTAGTTTTTTTCATAAAAAACACTTTTTTTCATTTTCACCAATAACTTTATTGGTTTGGATATTTTGAGTACGTTGGCTACCTCCCACTATTGGCTTCTAGTGAGTAGAGGCCAGGGGTGCTGCTAAACATCTTCTAATGCATAAGACAGCCCCACAGCAAAGAATGATTTGGCCAAAATGTCAATGGCACCAAGAAACTTCACAAACCACTTTTGACACATTCAATTTGTCACAGCAGTTTCTCTATACATTGCACAAATCTTTTTTTTTGGCATTTCAGTTGTGTTTTTACCTTCCTTGAAATGATAAAGCATAATATGCTGAAAATGTTGTGTATTTTCTTCCATGTTTAAAGTTAAAATGGCTTCACAACAATTCACCAATTTTGATAATCTTTTAAAAATGCACTCTGATATGACAGCTGTCACAATACAATCTAACAAAATTGTTTCAAATGAAGTTAAAGAAAACTATGCACTACTAGATCCGTTGCATGAGAAAAATGAACAACTTTTTGGCCAACCCAATACAAGGCTTTGAGAGAGCTTGTGGATGTGAGAATCTGCAGGGTAGATTTCCCCACAGCAAGATTGTGGAGATCGCTGATGAATACTTACGATGATTTGTTTGAATGGAAGATGGAAATATCTTGAGCTAAAAGGGAGGAGATTGCATTGGCCTTATCTCAGATCCAGGGACTGAGGAGGACATTTTAAAGGACTGAACTGTGCCATAGGAGTCAAGCTAGTTCAGAATCATACCTATTGATCATTTTCTTTATTGTCCTGTTTTTGGGATTGTGCCTAAAGAACTATCCCCCTTCTTTTGTCTTCTATACCTCTTTTATGTGCCCCTGCCCCCATTAATCTCATTGGTCTGCTTGGAATTTA
Organism: Anoura caudifer; assembly: GCA_004027475.1. Classification (NCBI taxonomy): domain Eukaryota; kingdom Metazoa; phylum Chordata; class Mammalia; order Chiroptera; family Phyllostomidae; genus Anoura; species Anoura caudifer. The sequence goes on along the minus strand of PVKU01005652.1, from coordinate 86,583 downwards.
TTTTGACTTGAAATTTAAAATAATTGTATTCATATAGATGGCCAATAGACATATGAAAAGATGCTCAATGTCATTAATCATCAGAGAAATGCAAATTAAAACCACAATGAGATATCATCTCACACCTGTCAGAATGGCTATCATCAATAAATTAACAACAAGTGCTGGTGAGGATGTGGAGAAAGGGGAACTCTTTTATACTGTTGGTGGGACAGCCGGCTGGTACAAGCCACTGTGGAAAGCAGTTATGGAGTTACCTAAAAAAATTAAAAATGGATCTGCCTTTTGACCTGCCTTTTGACCCAGAAGCTATCCCACTTCTGGGAATATATCCAAAGGAACTGAAGATGTAACAGGGTGCAGCCAAGAGGGGGGCCCCAAAAAGGGATTTGGAATAGGTTTTGGCAGAGTGGAGACCCCTTCCCTGCAACTTCGGTAGAAGAGGACCACGCAGCTTTGGGGTTCTCCCCTTGGCTGCATGGCCTGGGAAGCAAGAGAGACTTTGTCTGGAAGAAGGTGAAAGAACTCTTGCCAGTAGGCCATAAGAAGTTGCCACATAGCTTTGGACTAATCAGAGATCCTGCCTGGATGGTGACACAGCTGATGGTGACAGGAGCCTGGATCCTGAATGTTGCTTCTTTTCCTGAGTTATGGTACCCTGAATTAGGGGCAGGGGGAGAAGGAAGCACTGTGGGCATCTGTGGGTATCCAAAAGGACTTTGATATCTTACTGAAGATGTTAGGTCACTACTTTAAGTCTGTATAGCATTAAATAAACATTTCCTTTTCACAAATCTCTGGCCTTGAGAGACATCTTTCCATAAGGCGGCAGACATAACGAACCTTGGCCCCGTGACCTCTGTGTTCTGTAACAAAAACACTAATTCAAAAGAACACAGGCACCCCTATGTTCATTGCAACATTATTTGCAATTGTTGAGGTTTGGAAGCAGCCCAAATGTCCATCAGTAGATGAGTGGATAAAACAACTGTGGGACATTTACACAATGGAATACTACTTGGCCATAAAAAAGAAAATTTTACCCTTTGCAACAGTATGGATGGACCTGGAGAACATTAGGCTAAGTGAAATAAGCCAGTCAGAGAAAGACAAATACCATATGATTTCACTCATATGTGGAATCTAATGAACAAACTGAACTAACAAGGGAAATGGGGACAGATTCACAGATGGAGAGCAGATGACAGCTAGCAGTGATAGTGGGGGCTAGGGGGTGGAGGGATTGAGCAAAAAGGGAAAAGGACTCATGGACATGGACAACAGTGTGGTGATTGCTGGGGGTAGGTGGTATAAGGGGACTAAATGGTAATGGGAAAATACAATAAAAAATACTTTATTGATTTACTTTCATTTGTATTATTTTAAAGATTTTGTTTATTTTTAGAGAGAAGGGAATGGGAGGAGAAAGAAAGGGTGAGAAACAATGATACCTCTCCTATGTACTCCCACTGGGGACTGAACCTACAACCCAGGCAAGTGGTCTGACTGGGAATTGAACCGGTGACCTTTCTCTTGGCAGGACAGCATCCAATCATTTGAGCTACACTGGTCAGGGCTGGCTTGAAATTTTATTAACTGTATAAAATTGAAGGACACTGATGCCTCCATATCATATTTCATGTATCTGTCTCCAATTATTAAAATCTTCTGTTTTTCAGTTTTTGTAAATTTGTGAAAGTACCACACATTTTCAAAGTTTGACCCTAGATATTTTTTTTGCCATTGCAAATGGCATCTTTTGCCCATTATTTTTTCTAAAAGGTTAGAGTTGGAGCAAAGCCAATGGTTGTTTCAAGCAATTGCTGTTATTTTGAAACTCACCACCTTGACCAACTTTGAGTTCTAAGAGTTTCCAGGTGATTCTCCTGTTTTCCTGTTCTCCTTCACTCCCTTGTTCCTGCATGAACACACTCTTCTTTCTTCTTCTTTTCCTCTAGACCTTTGCTTTCTCCAAGTTTCAGTCCTCCAAACTACTCAATGTATACTCCCTCCTTCTCAGAGAGTTCACCCCCCCCTTTATTTTTAAAAAAACATTTTATTTTTTAGAGAGAGGAGAGAGGAGGGAGAAAGAGATAGAGAGAAACACTTATGTGTGAGAGAAACATTGGTTGCCTCTTGCTCGCACCCCATTTGGAGATGGGCCGGCAACCCATGCCCTGATCGGGAATGGAACTGGTGACTCTTTGCTTTGTGGAACGACGCTCAACCAACTGAGCCATGCCAGTCAGGGCTCATCCCCTTGAAAAAAGTTTCAGTCCAGCCAAGATGGAGGTGTAGGTAGAAACCCTTCACTTCCTCGCACAACCAAAAGGAGGAAAACAACCAACCTAAAATCAATAAACAACCAGAAGTGCCAGAAAATCAAACAGCATGGAACTTTGACAACCACGGAATTCAAGAAACAGTCAAACAGAACAATCAGACCGGTAAGGCGGCAGACGGAGAGAGACCACAGTGAGACGGTGGACCATGGGGGCGGGGCTGTGGTGAGGAGGCAGGCTGCAAGGGAGGGGCCGACTTAAGGAGAAACTGAGATTCTGATGTGGCTGTGGACTACTGTGGCAGTTGCCGTGGTGGGAGAAACTCCCAGTCTTACATGAGAGTCCAGTGAAAGGTGCGCTAGAAACGAGCAGGCCATCTGCACTGTTCCATCCCCGGCCCCTCCCACACAGGCAGTGCCGCAGTGCAGCAAGGAGGATTGCCCTGCCTGGGTGAATACCGAAGACCCTGCCCCTTATAAATTAACAGGGGCCCTGAAAAAAGAAATATGGCCAAAATGAAAGAATGGAGTAAAACCTCAGGAAGAGAGCTAAGTGATGAGGAGATAGCCAACCTATCTGATGGAGAATTTAAAGCCCTGGTAATCAAAATGCTCACAGAACTGACTGAGCTTGGTCAAAAAATGAAAGAACAAATGAAAGATACCCAAAATGAAATAAAGCAAAATATTTAGGGAACCAACAGTAACAGGAAGGAAACCAGGACTCAAAGAAATGATTTGGAACAAAAGGAAGAAATAAACATCCAACTGGAGCAGAATGAAGAAACAAGAATCCAAAAAAATGAACAGAGGCTGAGGAACCTCTGGGACAACCTGAAATGTTCCAATATCTGAATTATAGGGGTGCCAGAAGGAGAAGAACAACAGCAAGAAATTAAAAATTTATTTGAACAAACAATGAAGGAAAACTTCCCCAATCTGATGAAGGAAATAGCCTTCAGGAAGTCCAGGAAGCCCAGAGAGTCCCAAAGAAGTTGGAGCCAAAGAGGAACACATCATCATTAAGTTTCCCAAGATTAAAGTCAAAGAGAGAATCTTAAGAGCAGTAAGAGGAGAGGAAAGAGTTACCTACAAAGGAGTGCCCGTAAGGCTATTGGCTGATTTCTCAAAAGAAACCTTACAGGCAAGAAGGGGTTGAAAAGAAATATTTGAAGTCATGAGAGGCAAGGAGCTACATCCAAGATTACTCTATCCATCAACACTATCATTTAGAATGGAAGGGCAGAAAAAGTGCTTCCCAGATAAGGTCAAGTTAAAGGAGTTCATCATCACCAAGCCCTTATTATATGAAATGTTAAAGAGACTTATCTAAGAAAAGGAAGATCAAAAATATGAACCATAAAATGACAACAAACTCACAACCATCAATAAATGAAGCTAAAAAAAATAAAAGAAAAACAATGAAAACAAAAACTAAGCAATCGACTTGAACAGGAACAGAATCAGAGAAATGGACATCACATGGAGGGATTTCAGTGGGGAGGAGGAGGGGAGGAATAGGGGGCAAAAGGTACAGGGAATAATAAGCATAATTTGTAGGTGTTAAATAGATGGGGAGAGGTCAAAAATGGTATAGAAAACAGAACTCAAATAACTTATATGTATAACCCATGGACATGAACTAAGGGGGGGTATGCTGGAGGGTTGGGGATGCAGGGTGGAGGGGGGATAAAGGGGGAAAAATTGGGAAAACTGTAGTAGCATAATCAATAAAATATAATTTAAAAAATAAAAATAAAAAAATAAAAAAATTCAGCCTCAGTGCAGTAGCTCCCAAGTCTGTTTAGGGCCTTGACTCTAATTCTTTAAAAAAATTTTTTAGAAATTGATTTTAGAGAGAGAGAAACATCAATTTGTTGTTCCACTTATTTATACATTATTTGGTTGATTCTTGTATGTGCCCTGACCGGGGATTGAACCTGCAGTCTTGGCGTATGGGGACAACACTGTAACCCGCTGAGTTACCTGACCAGGGCTTGACTCTAATTTTGATTAATGTCCAAAAGCACATTGGATTTTCCTGGGACCTCACAAAATCTGCTTGCCTGACACAGAACAAGTTGGCTACTCCAGGATTCCTTCATGCCAGTTGTGGTATACACACTTCATGCTGTGTAGGCTCAAAATTTAAAAATTTTCTGTGATTGCTTTTTCTTTGTTTTCCATTTCCACTTAGTTATTATGTCTTTCTTCTTCCTCTCATGTGTCCCATGCTCATCTATCTTTTCCTTCTAATTATACTCCTGGTCATTTTCATCTCTCAATGGACCACTGCAACCACCTTCCAACTGGGTCACTGGCACCCAATCTCCCCTTCATTGATTGGTTCATCTCTTCAACATTAATCGAACTCCTCCTATGTGCCAGGTGCTAGAAATTTACAGAGGAATGATGGGTCCCTGCACTCAACAAGCAGAGCTGAATGCACAGGGCAAACAGGTAAGCCAAAGACCACAGCGTTGTGTGGTGTGTGCTATGGCACCCCTGCAACACCAGGTGCCACCAGAGTATAGAAGGGGAAGGGTTAGGGACAACTTGGGAAAAGAGGTGTTGTTTGAGCTGGGTCTTACAGGAACTCAGCCCTCTGAATGTAACTCTTTTTTTTTTTTTTAAATAAAGTCTTCACTGGGAAAATTTTTTTCTCTAAATGCAAATTTTCTACGTATTCTTTTTTTATAGTAGATTTTAAAGCTTTTAAAATGCTATTTTCACATTTCAATCATTGTGATTCAAACATAGAATGAGATTTCAAGCTACCAAGTAACTATATTTACTGAGAAGCTAAACCTCAGGTATAAATTTGCTAATCCTTTGCCCTGCCACAGCTGTCTAGTCATGGCCCCAGTGCTACAGTATCTAGTTTGTTAGGTAGCATTTTGGAGATCAAGGTGTTCATAGATTTGATGACATCCCAGCCCATCTACAGACCTGTAACCTGATCAAGTGCAGTTTATTAACTTATTACAGTGAAGGAGGCTACATACCAAAGGACCAAACAAAGAATAGAATTAGTATAAGATTTGGGGGAGGGGAGGGATAACATTTAAACGAAGCTGCATTTTGACAGGCTAAAGGCCAAATAGGGCTCATGTAAAGGAACCAATATCAGGTCTAAACTGTGAAGTGGCCCCAGAAGGTTGTTTCCTCAGAAATGACAAAGTTTATTGATTTATTTATTTTTAAGATTTTATTTATTTTTAGAGAGAGGGGAAGGGAAGGAGAAAGAGAGGGAGAGGAACATGAATGTGTGGTTGCCTCTCATGAGCCTCCCACTGGGGACCTGGACTGCAACCCAGGTGTTTACTGTGACTGGGAATTGAAACGGTGACCCTTTGGTTCTCAGGCCCGTGCTCAGTCCACTGAGCCACACTAGCCAGGGCAGAAATGACAAAGTTTAGATGTGGAATGCTGCTTTTCTGAAGCTTTGCACCTGGATTGTACATCAAGACTGCTTCTTTTTGTCAAAGTGACTTGGATTCTTTAGTTAGAAATGGAATGTTTCATTCTTACTGATATAATTTCAAACAGCAAGATTTCTGATAGTCTATGAATTTAGAGAATAAAAGCTTCTGGTGAGTTAGAAAATAGTCACACAGAGAAGGGGGTTGATTTTGATACTGTATAGCTGTACTATGTCATTGGAGAGTTTTTTTGTTTTTGTTTTCTTAAATTTAGCACCTGCCTTTATCTGTGCCAGGTATCCTGGCCTGGGAAATGGCAAGGCAGACTTTTAATGTTCTCAGTCCTACCACATTTTGACCTCTTCAGTGCTTACATTACAATAAAGCAGGATCTGTAGACCAAAGGCAGAGGGTCCTGATGAAGGTGGGTGCTCCTCAGGGAAGCCTGTGGTTGGTGCGCCTGTGCTTCTGGCATCAGCTGCTTACGCCGCCGTGGTAATGAAATTGTGTGGATCCGGTTATGCGTCTGGGCTATGAGCTTCTTGAGAGCTGCTGAGCCTTTCACAGATTCCCTTTGTACTGCCAGCTCCTGTCACACAATGTTGAGTGAACTCACAGATGAGTCATCTGGGTTGCTCACCCTCAAGTTTTTATAATCTGCCACTCTTCCAACACATGAAAGGAAGAGGTAGCAAGTGCCACCTTTCCCCAGAATCCCAAGGTCTGTAAACGTGCTGGGGACTCCTGATACTGCTTGATCAGTGAAGAATGTGGAGTGGGAATGGTAGAGAAGGGGGAATTTGCATATGTGTCAAAATCAGCTCACTCAGTTTTCATTCAGAGGCATATGTCATGTTCTGAGCTTCTTGCAGGATCTCTGGCCCAGCCTGTAAAGGCCAGACCTCTCCTTCAGCTGTGGAGGCGGGTAAGCAATGCCCCTCCTGGCACAGCTGCCATGGGAAAGTGTGGTGATGCTCTTCCGGAAACACCCTTAAGTCAAATGCAAACAGCTGAGCATCGGTCATGGCATTTTCAACTCACAGAGTTTAAAAGAAGCAGTATCATATTTAAATGAACTCTTAGCCTCTTAACTACCTTCATTGGTGTGCAGGCCATCTGCGTTGTCATAAAAGTGGCCAACATGAGTCACTCTCAAGGCCCTGAAGTTGAGTCACTTTTTCTTGGGTTTTTAAACTGCCAGATTGGGTTTGATTAATAAGGATTCTTAGGCTCATGCAGAGATGCCAGCTTTTGCAGAGCTAGCGTGATCGCCTTTTTCCTTTTACTGTAGTGAAGCTGCTTTGTACGGTAACTTTGGCTTTTAAGAGTTCATCTTCTGCTTCGGAATTATTTTATTGAATCACATAGTGGTTCCTGCATCCACAATGTAACCAGAATACACCAGTTGTCAAGGCAGTTTTCTGTTATGTAACGACACTCTGAATACTTCATAGGGAGGATCATAGTCTGTCAGAATATACCTTATGTTAGTAGCTTTTACCTGAAGATCTCAAGAGGGGTCACAGGTGGTCCAGACTTACATGGAAAGTGCCCTTTGCCAATGTGTCTTGAATAAAAGAATGATTTTCATCTTTAGGTAATGGTAAAATTTTGCTCTTTTTCACTGAAAATATCTCAGAATTTTTAATTTTAATTTTATGAAGTTAACATATAAACTGTTTTAAGAATAAAATAGCACTAAAATGCAACAAAACAGCCATGATGCTGCTACCCAGAGGCATGTCCTTCCAATTTAGCTATTTTTTTCTGGTGTTCGCTTCCTCTTATCTAAATAATATGCTTAATACTATGGATTTTTGATTCATGAACTTTAGATAATCATATTTATCTATATGGTCAGGACCTAGAGGCTTTCTTAAACTCTGCATCCTCTCAATATGAATATAGCACAGACTTTCTTTTCAAAATCATTATTAAGTAGTTACATTATTTAATCATTGAATAATGTTGCCCTGGCTAGTATGGCTCAGTGGATTGAGCGTGCAGGCCTGCAAACCAAAGGGTTGCGGTTTGATTCCCAGCCAGGGCACATGCCTGGGTTTTGGGTTTAGTCCCGGGTCAAGGCACATACGGGAGGCAACTGATCGATGTTTCTCTCTTGTATCGAGCTTCTCTCCTTCTCTTTCTCCTTCCCTTCCCTTCTCTCTAAAAATAAATAAAATCTCTAAAAAAAAGAAAAAGAAAAATGAGTAAATTTTTTTAATGAGATATAATTGTTACTAAGAAAATTAAAGGTATTGCTCACTGCATTCTAGTATCCTGGGTTGCCATCAGAAATCTGATGCCATTGGATACCTTTTCTTTCTACATGACAGAAGCAAAGACTGTTCGTGCCCATCTGTAGCCTTGCCACAACCTTCCATTCCCTGCACGCCAAAGTCTTCTTACTTTAAATGCTCAGGAAACTTGCCCAAGGGCTTTCTCTAACCCACGGAGCCTTTAAGGGTCATGCCCACTACACGATGCAGTTCTAGGCAGCTTCACAGTAGTCCTCAAACAAAGATGAAAGGAGGTGGTGGTCGATATCTCTTAGGTAGGGCGACTGTGAAGTGTGTTCTCCACTGTCTCCCAAAGGCCCCTTGTGGGACTGAGCCCCAGCGGTGGACACTAAAGCTTCTTTTCTTTCTCTGTCTCACTTACCACCTTCCTACTAAGGTTTTTTTTTTTTTTTTTAATCATCTCCCAAATAAATCACTTATATTCAAATCTTAGATTCAAGGTGTGCTTCTGGGGATACCTAACCCAAAAGAGCCTGCATTTCATTCCTCTTCTCTTTTTCTTTCTTTTTTTTAAAAAAGATTTTATTTATTTTATCTTTCGAGGGGAAGGGAAGGAGAGAGGGAGAGAAATATCAATGTGTGGTTGCCTCTCATGCGTCCACAGCTGGGAACTGGCCTGCAACCCAGGCATGTGCCTGATTGGGAATCGAACTGTGATCCTTTGATTCGCAGGCCCGTGCTCAGTCCACTGAGTAACACCGGCCAGGGCCCTCTTCTCTTTTTCCTTTATTCTGAAATTTCACAATGATGTGTCTTTAATTTTTTTTTTAATTCATACAGTGGGTCACTCATATGGTCCATGCAATCTGGATCCTCAATTGTAGAGCGTTTTCTTTTTTTTGTTTGTTTGTTTGTTCTTTTCTTTTTTTTTAAATTATATTTTATTGATTATGCTATTACAGTTGTCCCATTTTCCCCCCTTCATTACCCTCCACCCTGCACACCCCTCCCACCCACATTCCCCCCTTTAGTTCATGCCCATGTGTCATAAGTTCTTTAGCTTCTACATTTCCCACACTACTCTTGCCCTCCCCCTGTCTATTTTCTACCTAT